>APFE031471976.1:0-45826 GCA_000404065.3 Pinus taeda
TCCTCAACACCTTTATCTTCTTCTTTGTCTGATTTTCCACCAGAGCCTTAAATTCTTTAAACCTATCAAAGACTTCAGATTCCTTCTTAAGGAAATATATCCATGTATTCCTTGAGAAGTCATCTATAAATGATACATAGTACATAGACTTACCCAGTGATGGAACTTTCACAGGTCCAAACACATCACTGTGCACAAGCTCTAATATTTGTTTCGTCCTCTTACCACCAGAGGGGAAACTAACCCGATTCTGCTTCCCATATACACAATTTTCACAGAAATCAAAATCCAGAGAGCTATTACTCATACCTTCTACCATACCTTTACCATGAAGTATTTGAAGGCCATTCTTTCCAATATGTCCAAGCCTTTGATGCCACAACATGGTCTTCTCTCCAGAGACCACTAGATTTTCTGCTCCACTTTCAGGAAACCTTGCAACTTGTACAGAGTTCCAATTCGAACTCACCACATCAATACCAGTGCTCCCTAAACCATTTTGCAGGTATCCTTCTCGAACACTATTTTTACACTTGCATCATCCACTTTGCTTACAGAAATCAGATTTCTAGCTAATGCAAGAATATGTAGAACACCTGGAAGCGTTCTAACTCTTCCACCTTGCAACTTCAACTTTACTTTTCCACAACCAATGATTCTAGCCTTCCTATCAGCCCTTAAGAAGACATCACCACCATCGTATTTCTCATACTCGCAGAACCAGTCTCTATGGGGAGTGAAGTGAAAGGATGCACCTGAGTCAATCAACCATGCCTCATTATCTACATGTGTACTTGAAGAAGCCAAGTACACATCCCCACCTTCATCTGAGGTGGTTTTCGCCTCTGCAGAAGGAGCATCATCAGATCCCTTTCCTTTGTCAGGAGATTTAGATTTACAGTCCCTTTTGAAGTGCCCTTCCTTTCTGCATTTCTAGCACACCACCTTTATAGGTTTTCATGGAGAATTAGATCTCCCTCTAGATTTAGATCTCCCACTCGATGACTTATTTTTGTTTTTGTTCTGGGACCGTCCTCGTGCAGAAAAGGCATCACCATTCTGGCTCTCGATATTTTTCTGTCTCATCTCCTCCATTAGCAAGGATGAGACTATTTCATCAAAATGCAAGGCAGTTGCATTGTTACTTATTGCAATGACCATACTATCCCATGAATCTGGTAGAGAACACAACAAACTGGTGCACTTATCTTCATCTGAAATTTTAATATCAATAGATGCTAATTGACTTACCACAGTATTAAATGCATTCAGATGCTCTATCACTGAGTCTCTATCTTTCATCATCAGGTTATATAGCTTTTTCTGTAGGAATAGTTTATTCACCAAAGACTTAGATTGGTACAAAGTCCCTAACTTGTCCCACAAAGCCTTCGCTGTAGCTTCCCTTGATACATTCAGCAATACTGAATCTAAGTCACACAATCGTATTGTGCTTTTTGCCTTCTGATCCAACTTCTTCCATTCTTCATCAGACACTCCCATTGGTTTAGTACCTGGATCTACTGCGATCCACTGATCTTTATCCACCAACATATCCTCCATCTTGAGTTTCCACAACTCGAAACTCTGACCATTAAATTTCTCGATCTCTATCTTTCCACTGCTCGCCATCTTCTTTCACCACCAGAATCGATCTCGCAGATCTCCCACTGAATAGGGTCTATCACAGGCCTAAGAGAAACCCCTCAGCAACAAAGGCATCCCCTTGAAGCCAAAACATCTCTGATACCAAATGTAGGTTTTAACCCCGTATAAAAATTACCTGCATACGAATTCTAAAACACATAAAATAAACAATGCGAGAGCATAACACATAAAACACATACACAAAATTTTCCCCTGGATCCCAAAACCGGGACTACCAACTTGATTTTTCATTTTTTTCCTTTCAATGTTATAATACATATGTATACATGCCGAAGGATCCAATACCATGGACCGAAACCATCGCATCCAATACTATGGACTGAAAACCATCGCATCCAATACCATGGACTGAAAAAACCATCGCATCCAAAAAACATGTGCGAAAATCATGCACAAAACCATAGGTGGGTCCGCCCAACCTAACATAGGGTCCAAAATCAAAATTTTCCAGGGAACTGCCTTGGACCCCATAAAATGGGGTTACGGGTACCCCTCAAACCCCTTGTTAACTACGTGGAAAGAATATAACACAACCCAACACTTCACTCATCAAGATAAGATTAATGAAAAGAACCACTAAGAAGGCCAAGTTGTGGATTGGCCCCACCAAACCTCTCTAAGAGATAACATTAGGTTTAAGTCCCCCCATGATGATATTTTTTTCCTGATAATGTAGTATAATCAACAATTCCTTCTTAGTAAGGGATTTGGTTCAAGCAAGGACCATAAATGTTAAGGACTATTATTTCAATTCCAAGCTCCTTTACCCCCAATTGAATATAAATAGAGGAGTTATAGGTTAAAGAATCTAGCACCCTAAACTTTGGGCTCCATCTAGTGGTAATCCCACTAGAGAGCACCAATGCATTCTAATGTAGCAAAATACCATCTTATCAGACAAGGCTCTACAACCCTTCCCATTTTTGTCCCTTCAACCATAGTTTCTTGCAAGTGAATAATATCAAGATAGTGAGATTTAATTGGTTGTTTTAGAGCTATAGTTTTCCAAATGCCTCCCACCTCTTTGGCATTGAAGGAGGTGATAATCATGTCTAAGGGAGTTTAAGGGCTAACCTTGGTCTAAGGGCCTTAAAATTCATAGCCTATTTCTATGTGGTAAACTAAACAAATGTTTTTGGTGGGATTTTAATAAATGGCAATTTTTCCAAATAGAGTTGGAAATAATCATATCTAAAGATAAGATTCCCTAAAATGCCGAAGCCTCTAAGGGCCTAGAACAAGTTCATGATCCATAAGGGTTTTTAGGGAGAGGAACCTTATCTAAACTTTTTGACATAGGTTTAGATATCTCCATGCCACTAGAGTCATCCAAAGAGCCTAGGAAACCCTCAGGATTAGGGCAATTGGAGAGTGAACAACCACCATGCGCGATAGGAGAATGTGAAGAAAAAGGGTTACGAGAGAGAATATACCTATGTACAAAAAATTATGGAGATGAGGACTACATAAGGATCCAAAAAATTAGGGGAGAGGAAGGCATGGGGAGGGAGGTGACGTGGGTGAACCACTGTGTCAATTAGTAGGGGAGCCTATAGAATTTTCAACAAAGAGCGAGTAGGGTATCCAAAGACAAGGGGAACAATTAAATGATGAATAAATGAAATATTAGGGTGACATGAAAATTTCAGTGGAGATATATTACTGAGAGAAGATGTGATGCCATCATTTTTCCATAGATGAAGCTCCTTAATTATAAGAGGCTCTGATTTAATGAGAACCATGTAGAGGGATCTTGCCCATTCACTAGAACATTTGAGCTTGATATTCCTTGTTCTTTATTCTCCATTTATTTTAATCCTCTGGCCAATGATGAAATTATGTGCATTGAATCTACGAATCACATGTGTTTTAATCTAACAAAAAGTAGGCATCAATTACCTATAAGAAGGAACAATAAGTAAACTACATAGTCATATACAATACATGGAAGAGTAAAGAGACATAAAATAGTGGATAATGAACAAATCATCACTTGAATTAATATATCGTCAACAACCAATCTAACTTGTACAGAGTCAAGAACATATATATATATATATATATATATTGCAAAAAGATAATTATAGTAGTTTAAGTTTCTCAACTAACTTAACCAAATTGACTTAGTTAGCCGACTCAACTAGAAAGTTCACCGATTTACAATACATTCGTTAGTTTTTCAACTTGGTTGGAGTAGTAAACTAACCCATCCAAAATCTCCCCCACCCTCAATACCTTCTTCGTCTTGAAATTAGTTGGAGATTTGGAGAATTACAAAATTTGAGAATAATGAAAGAGGATAGAAGAAAGAGAGAGAGAAGTAGAAAAATGATGTCGGTTGGACGATGAAAATTCACTTTGTTGTCAATGACAATCGTTTTTTTTCCCCTATTCTCATGCTAGTTGCTTGACTAACCCAATAGGCTAGTCGTCATTTGATGTTTATGCTCCTTGTCGAGGACTTTAAATATGAATTCCTCTTATTTTTGTTTCCCTTGGCAACCAGTTGGAACCCTTGACTTCTAATTCTGGAATGTAAAATTGTATTTGAGGTTTCATTTGTTGAGATTGCAACAAGATGATGGAGCTTAGTGAAAAGAGTCGCCTTCACTAAGTGGGCCCGCAGGCTATTTTTGGCACAAGTCTATTTTTAGACTATGTCTATTTTTAGACATATGGATCATGTCTATGGATTGCAGGTTGCTGTTTATGGATGATTGATCAAGTTGGAAAAATAGATGGACTTCTATTTTTGATGAAAGTGTGAGTGATCACAGTGTGAGTGATCAAGTCTATTTTTAGACTGGCTGTCAAAAATAGAAAAGTCAAATATTATTATCTCACAATAATATTTGGACTATAAACTTAATCTTATTCTCTTGGAGCACTTCAGTTTGAGCTACAGAGGTGGCACATGCAGCTGTCAGAAGGAAATATGCTTTTCTTATGATTCAGTTGAGTTGTTGCATGCATGACTTCAGTTAGAACTCAATCAGTTGAGTTTGGTGGAGTTGATTGTGGAGTTGATGGAGTTGTGTTCAGTTTAGCTTTGTTAAACTGGTTGTATTTAGTCTAACTGGAAAATAGACTAGAGATGAGTTGGTTGAATTAGTTATTAATTAATTCACAAGTTATTAACTCATAATACAACTAATGAATACATCAGTTAACTCAGTTGCATGTCAGTGCATGTTCAGTTCAACAGGGACAGGTGGTAGAGAATCAGATTGCTATCAGTTGTGACTATAGTTGTGCACCAGATCTTGCACAATCAAGGGATTGAGTATGCCAATGAGTTTGCCCACGTATTTGCCCACATTTTAGCTTATGCTCACGTCCACAAAGAGCGAGTGACTATTTTGCAGGTGAAAAACGAGTTTGGTGAGCCATTCTCATCAGTTCTTGAGCAGGTATTGAGCAGTGGAGGCAGGCAAGCAGTGGAAGAGATTTGGAGATCAGATCTGAGCTGTATTGTGTGTAACAGAGGTGGAGATACTTGTGAGAAGTATTATGCTGTGTAATGTTACATGACTCAATCATTAATATACAGATAGTTGGGGTTTTTAGCGAGATGCTTTCCCCGGGATACATACTGTGTTAATGTGTGAATGCTCTTGATGTTTTATTGTTATTGATGCTGCTATATTGATGATCAACGTAGAGGAGCTTATGTATTGTGTATGTTTTCCGCAATAGTACATGATCAGGATAATCTCCATTGAATATGTGTTAAATTATTCAAAATTTCTACATCATTCTGTATTCCAACTTGCTTGGTTCCAAGAATATAAATTTGGGGCAAGGTGGAGTCAGTTGAGTTGATGGTATTTGGAGAGGTGATTCTCCAAAGTTCGAAGATGTTGGTTGAATATCTACCAATATTTGACATGATATTAGGCTTACACCTCCAAATTTTTCATATCTTCCAAGTATTGAAGTTTGTCAACCATGAAACTCTACTAGGTTAGACATGTGTCGGGCATGCCTTGCTATTCCAACTATTGAATTATTTAATCCAAGAAGTTGAGTTGACTATCTTTGGTATTTTTCCCTAGTTTGCAATAGACTAGTGACATTATAAATGATGAAGGTTGTAATATGAAATGTTTTCTACAACCACAGGGTACCATCATGATAAAAACTAATGATATACTTCGTAACATCCTCTTTCAATCCCTAGAAGTTTGTAACCAAATATGCACCCAAGTAATTCTGAATTCCAACTTGGTGAAGAATCTTAACATTTGTGATCCATTTCCTGTTGACTATGCCCAAATTATTGAAGGCAACAAAAATTTTTGCATGATGGCTTGTCCGTTTTAGCATTGTTGGCTTAGGGGGTTTTGACCCAGGTTCAGAGTTATTTGCACCAACCAAAAAAACCCTACACTACTAGCCCTTTTGGCAACAATCCGAGTAGCGTAGGGTATAATCTCACCTAAAATAGTATGGGGGGATCCTGGAACTAAGTTTCTACATTCAGAGATTAGTGTGATGTCTTTTAGTGCCCTAGATCTTCCTTTGCACAGATCTATAAGCCCCTAGGGATCGGTGCAGAAATCTTATTAAAACATCATTCAGATCTTTGCGAAGGTCCATGATCAGTCTTTACAGACCCTTAACACTTTATTCATCCACTTATGTGCACCAGAAAGAAACCCTAGGTTAGAGCCCATGTAGATATACTTAAGTATCTAATAGACATAGCATGATTTATCATAATCTACGTGAAATTACATAAACATTCTTGCGTACTTAATTTAATGGTTATTCAATAGGATCGTGCACATTTAGATCAATATTTCATAACGCATTATTCATTAGCATGATATATCACAAGCATAATAAACAAAGATAAGCATATATACACAAATTTCTTCGGTAAATTTCTTTATTAATATTCAGTTTGGATTTACAAACTCAAAACTTTACTGCACACTCAGCTGCAGGGGTCTGTGCACTCAGCTGCAGACTCTACCTAGACCTCTGTGCACTCAACTGTAGACTCTACCTAGGCATCTATGCACTTAGCTGTAGAGCCTTCCTCTCCTACCTAACTCACTTCTCTACATTAAGAATTCCAAGACTTCATTCGTTATATATCATGATCTTAGATTATCTGCCTTAGACTCTCTAAGATACACCTACTTATAGCTTTTTACATACAATCCCATGGTCTTTGGACCATGGGTAGATCTCAAAACTGACTCAAATTTTACTTAAACAAAGGGCTAAAACCCCTTTGAATCCTAACCATCTACTCGTTTTGCATCCACAAATCGTGGAGAATTTACATCATGTACAACGATTACATGAAAACTTTGGGTTTTAACTCCAAAACTGACCCAGAGGACCCCATCCAACAAGTCTTAACACAAATATTGTGACTCACCCTTGAGTCACTCAGCTAGAATTATGATCTTGCTGTGAAGACCCCCCAGCTCCACCAAAACTACAACAACTTCAACAACGTTCTGAGTGGCTGCTCGCTTGATCTCCTCCACTAGCTTCTCTGTAGCTGGTCCTCCTGCGGCCAGCCTCATTGTTTGTTGTGTCGGTTGCAAGCCCATCAACTTCTCTTGAATGTTGGTCATGACCTGGTAAGCTTCATCTATCCAAGGCCCCAGCTTAGCCTTAAGCATGGCCTCCTTATTTTGTGTTTCTTCTATCTGCGTGAGGAGCTGTTTCCCCTCCTACAACTTGGCTAGGCATTGCGTTGGGGCAATGGAGTGCTTCATTACCTTGACTTCATCATATTGCTTCTGCAGCTCCCTGATCTTTGTGTTCAGTATCTATAGGTTTGGATCTTCCTACAAAGTTGTCACCAACTCTATATCCTGCTCAAATAATGCTGATTAGTTAGTGACTGCGACATCCAAGTTGGAAATCCCTTCTTTTATGGTGGCTCCGTATTGTTCCCTGACCTCGAGTAGAGTTGTGGGCTGCAATGTTAACTGAATCTCAAATATCTTTATGTTGAGTTTGAATTGAAATTGACCAACCTCTACCTTTTCCTCACACACACCAGCGGCTAACTTATTGATCTTCACTTTTGGATGTGCATCCTGAGGAATGTGAAGCTCAGGCACTATTCTGCATGCCTCTACAACTGTGAACTCCAGTTGAGAACTCTATGCCTGTAGTGTCTCCTTTTCTTTCAAGGCCTACATCTTCTCAATGAACATCTGCTCATTGTTCACCCTGTATTTGCTGATAATATTGAGAGTGTGTTGCTCCCAAGCTCTACCTTCCTTTGTCGCCCATGCATGTAGCACATGAAGAATCTCATTGGGGAGCATTGCGATGTTCATCTTGATATTCTTATGTGTGCTTAAGATGATGTGATCATTAGATGACTCCACACGTAGGGACCCTTCTGATATTACAACGATTTAAAGATCTAGGGTCCTTACCAACTCTGTTGCTTGACTCGTCCCTAGGGCTAGGCTCGCTTGTACTACAATCGCTTGTCTAGCACCCACCTATATTATGTTGGCTTGGATCTACAACTCATGCATATCCTTTTGGACGCCCCCCAACATCTACATATACTGATGCTCAAACTGCTACAACGCTTCAATTGTAGTGTCCCATACTTTATCTCCGATCTCATCGAGATCTCCCTTCGTTAATACCATGGGATCACCCTGTGACTTATCTGATTTTTGCACTTTCTGGGGACCTTCCTGCTATTCCTGTTTGCACTTCTATAGACAAAACAAGGTGCTTTGACACTCATTTCCTCTGCCTCCTTGTTCGGACTGTTCTTCCTCCTCGGTCTCGGGTGAAGAGGATTTGTCGCTTCTTTCTAACTCACACTGCTCCTGTTCTGTGGGAAATAATATTGAGGGGGGGGGGATGCTTTAGTATTATCAAATAAATATAACCTTTTCATTTCCATATTCAAATTTATATACGCTACTTCATTTAAGGAAAACCATGTGTATACGCAACTGTGTATAATGCAACAAGCGTATATCCAGTAAACTTATAAATCAGTTAGTTGCTTCTTAATGAGTGCGTCAGAACATTATTAACCATATGAACAGTAAGTAGGAGCAGTAAAGCTGAACAAATCATCACACATAAACAACACACATGAACACTAAGATGTAAGGTGGAAACCCAATGTGGGTGAAAACCACCTGCTGCAATTCGTCTCTATCTTCTTTAATTAGAAACTTCTGTTTACAATGATTCTATACTGGTGTAGTATTATACCAGTATGCAGGCTACTACCTATAGAAGGCTACAACCTTCTCTCGTTCTCTAGCTTCTCCTGGAAGGGAGCTACAACCCCCTTAGCTCTTGTACTAGCTGAGGTACTAGTATGTAGGTGCTGACCTACAGAAGGCTACAACCTTATCTTTTCTTCCAGGGACCACGTTTCATAAATTTTCAGACTGGATCCATGAATATCAATCAAAAATCAAGTATATCTACATCAACCAATCTCCTTTGTACAAACCAATACCGAATCAACCAATAACTTCTCAGAATGTTGTAACCAAAAAAACAGTAACAGTAACCAGACACCAATTCTGAACCCAGAACACTACAGTAATAAAAAAAGTAGCTAAAACATATTTCATGAGACGTAAGCTACTTCAAAATGTATAAAACTGCATGCATACACTTCTGTCTTAAGGTCAACCAGTGTATACGATGTTTTGACTTACTGAACCAGCGTGTATATGCGCCTCTGCAATGCCGAACCTGCGTATAGATCTATAAAAGATAATTTATCCTTTTCACTTGTTCAGACATCAATTATACCCAGATTATCAGACTTATAGATCTAATCATGCGCCAAATATAACAGATCAAAAACCACAGAATGATACTATTATTCAAGCCTTAAGATCTTGATCCATCAATAGAACTTATCCATCTTTTAGCGCTCAGGTTCCTCCTTGGTTCAGATCCAGCAATGCACCATAACCCAATTCTAGATCTTGCTCATCATAAGATATTCAATACTTTCGTGAATGCCTTTGCCTAAAGACCTCCTTCCCGTTTTATAGTCTTAGGCCTTACTCAATACCATGGTCCAAAACCATTTAGAACCAATACTAGGGACCCAATACCTGGGTTCAACACTTTGGATGCAATACCAAGGTCCAAAACCATTGGTTCAAATATAACGGACTAAATACCATGGACCAAAAATAAGTTTTCCCACATGTACATGCTTTTCTTTGCATGAAAGTACATGCATACGTATACGCGCTTTTTGATCAGTAATACCGCATATATATGCGACTTCGTTAAGAGGAACCTGCGTATACCTCATTTTCATTCATTCTAAGACCCTGAACTGTGATCTCCCATTTGAGTGAGTTGCCATCAAGGACAACGCCTATGTCATGGTGCCAAACCTAAGTCATAATGCCAACAATCTGCCCCTTTAGACTTGATGGAAACCCCAAGTCACTCAACTTTATTCTCCCCCTTTGACATCAAGGGCAAAGGGTTAAGCTCCCCCTGAGTACATGCTAAATTCTCTGCTCTGTTGTGCTATCCAAGTTCCCCCTGACTGTAGGCAAGGTCTGTAGAAAGATGTTCTACAAGAAGAAACATGACTTTATACATCATAAATGACCTTCCTATCACCAAAGACTCATACATACATCCATCTCCCAACCAAGTGGGAATATAGCAATAATGACTCATCCACCCAACCAAGTGGGGATACACCAAGAATTTACACATGATAAAACAAGAACATTACATCATCCATCCCAGGCATAGTGGGGAAACCAAGATAGGTCGTTACATGACCTTGATAAGAAAAGAAATAAAGATGAAATATCTACAACAAGACTATGATAGTTAGCAACAACTATCATCAGCAGCATCTGTCAATCATCATTCAGACTAGCAACCATGTTCTCCCTCTGCACTTGTTCCACCTGAGATCAAAACAACTGTGAAATTGAACCAAGATCTTCTAAAATAATGCCAACAATGCATTATTAGAAGTATATATATGTGCTCCCCCTGAACCTGTGCCAGATGGTCTCTGTCAGACCCATATTAGACTCTTTTCACCTGAGTCCGACCCACTGATTTCCTTCAAACTAACATATACGTGACTGTATCCATAGAAACTAGCATATGTACATGGATACTCCTCATGAAACTCGCATACAACCACTTTTCTCTGAACCAGATAATTTCAATAGCAAGATCTTGTGTCAACTACCCCCGACTTCTGTCTGAGGTATTCAAATGTCTCCCTGGGTAGTGGTTTGGTGAGTACATCAACAACTTGTTCTTTGAAGGGGACATACTCCAATTTGACCTTTTGTTCAAGCACTTGTTCCCAGAGAAAATGACATTTGATAGGTATGTGCTTGGTCTTCGAATGCATGACTAGATTCTTTGAAATGTTGATTGCAGTTGTATTATCACAAAAAATGGAGATAGGTGGAGTACAAGTGATTTGAATGTCTTGTAATGTTTGCATCATCCAAAGGAGTTGTGTGCAACAAGATGCAGTAGCTACATATTCTGCTTCTGCTGTAGATAATGCAATTGAACTTTGTTTCTTACTGAACCAAGATACTAATCTAGGACCTATGAATAATGCACCACCACTAGTGCTTTTTCTGTCATCCACGCTTCTTGCCCAATTTGCATCTGTATATGCATGAAGTGTGAGATCTGTACCTCTAGGATACCATATGCCATAGTTTTGAGTTCCTTGAAGATACTTGAAAATTCTCTTAATTGCCTGAAGATGAGTTTCCTTTGGATTTGCCTGAAACCTTCCAACTATTCCTACTGCATGCATAATGTCTGGTTGGGTACCTGTTAGATAGAGCAGACTACCAACCATGGATCTATAGGTTGGTTGATGTACTGCTGTTGATTCATCATTTGCGCTGAGGCTGCATCTTGTTACCATAGGGGTACATACTGGTTTCGAATCTTCCATCCCATATTTCTTCAAGATCTGCTTGAGATACTTGGTTTGTGATAGAAAAATACCGTTTTTGTTTTGTTGGACTTGTAAACCAAGAAAATATGTGAGCTCACCAAGCAGGGACTTTTCAAATTCTTTTTGCATCACCAAGGCAAAGTTTTGACTCATGTCTTCTTCATTGCTACCAAAGACGATATCATCAACATATACAACAAGTATTAGCAACTTATCATTTTCAATTTTTATATATAGATTGATGTCTGTTGATCCTTTTGTAAAACCTTATTGATGGAGGTACTTATCCAAATGATAATACCAAGCCCTTGGAGCCTGTTTAAGGCCATAGAGAGCCTTTTTGAGTCTGCGTACAAGTTTTGGATCATTTCCAAGGATAAACCCATCTGGTTGCTCAATATACACTTCTTCATCCAAGTCTCCATTCAGAAAGGCAGATTTCACGTCCATTTGAAATACTTTGAACTTCTGAGAGCTAGAAAGAGCAAGGAACATTCTTATGGCCTCAAGTCTAGCTAGTGCAAAAGTTTCTTCAAAATCTATGCCTTCTTGTTGAGCATACCCTTTACAGACAAGTCTGGCCTTATTTCTAATAGCATCTCCATTTTCATTCAACTTGTTTTTGAATATCCATTTTGTTCCTATGACATTCTTATCTTTTGGTCTAGGAACCAACTCCCAAGTGTTATTATTTTCAATCTACTCAAGTTCTTCATTCATGGCCTTGACCCAACATTCATCTTTGCATGCTTCTCTTACATTTTTTGGTCCAATGGAGGAGAGCAGAGCTAGATATATTGAAGCTTCTGAAATAGTTCTCCTTGTTTGTACACCTACCTCTTTCTGCCCCAAAATTTGAGTTTCTGGATGATTCTTCTAAACATACCTGGATGGAGTCTTTTCTTCTATCCTCATTTGTTCTTCTAGTGCCTCATGGGTTTCTTCTTCATCATGAGTCTAATTTGATGTTGAAGGATAGTCCTCATCATCTTTGAAATCTTCAGATTTTACTTGCCTAGGAATGTTTCCTTCTTCATCAACCACTACATCAATACTTTCAACAATTTTTCCAAGTCTTTTATTATAACACTTATATGCTTTGTTGTGGGGAGAGTAACCCAGTAGAATGCCTTCATCTACTCTAGGTTCAAACTTTCCAAGGTTTTCATCAGTCCTTTTGATGTAACATTTACTTCCAAAAATTTTGAAGTATTTTACCGTGGGAGTCTTACCATACCAAAGTTCATGCGAGTTTGAATGTTGTTCACTCGGACGTTTGTCTTGTTGAGAATAGTAACGACAACAAATGCAGCTTCACCCCAGAAGGTTGTGGGAGTACCAGACTCATCAAGCATAGCATCAGCCATTTTTTGAACCATTCTGTTCATCCTTTCCACTACTCCATTTTGCTGAGGAGTCCTTGCAGTAGAAAATTCCCTTCTTATTCCATGTTCTTCACAAAAATCAAAAAATTCATCTGAGGTAAATTCCACTCCTCGATTAGACCTAAGGCATTTGATTCTACAATCTGATTCATTTTCAACCAAGGCTTTGAATGCTTTGAACTTTTCGAAAGCTTCGTCTTTATGCTTCAAAAGTCCTATCCAACACATCCTGGAAAAGTCGTCAATGAACAATATAAAGTATTCTTCTCCTTGAGGTGACCTTTTCCTAGATGGACCACATACATCAGTATGGACAAGTTCAAGTGGCTTGCTAGTTGATCCTTCCTTCTCAAGGAAATTAGTTCTGGTTTTCTTACCAAACTGACATGATTTTCATATTGTATTGTCTGGAATTCTGATGTCAGGGAGATCACAAACCGCCTGATATTTGCATGCTTTCCTTATCTGAGAGAAGCTTAGATGCCCCAATCTTCTGTGCCATAGCCAGTGTTCATCATTCTTACTTAGATAACATTGTCGTTGTCCTCCCTTGAGTATGTATAAATTATTTGGAGTTCTTATGCCTTTGATCACTATTTCTCCTGTATCAAGCTCACGAACAATACATCCATTTGATCGAAATATTACTTCATTTCCTTGATCACACATTTGAATGACACTTAATAGATTATGCTTTAAGCCATCAACATACATAACATTTCCAACTTTGACATTTTCTTTCAAAAGAACAAAACCTTTACCTTTTATGAGTGCAAGGGTGTCATTTCCAAATGAGACCTTCCTTTCCTTTTCTAAGGCACTATATGACTGAACTTTTTCTTTATCACCTGTCATATGTTTCGAGCATCCACTGTTGATGTACAACTGATTTTCCTTCCCTTCTGCATATAAGGTTATACCACATCTTTTTGGTTGCGGTTCTTTCTTTTTCCATGTTTTTGGACTCAATGAAGCTTGTTCCTTTTGAGTTGTTTGCCAAAACCTACTCTTGCATTCAGAATCTTCATGACCGAAATTGTTACAAATAGAACATTATGTTTCATTTTCAAGAGCAGAAAAGTTATTGTAGGTCCTTTTCATGATCCCAGTAATACTCCTTTGTTTTTTTGCTTCTCTAGTCATGATGGTCATGTAGGTAACACATTGAGCAGCTTTGTGTCCAAAGTTATGACAAGAAAAACATTGGCCATTGAAGAAATTCCTTTGATTATCAAACCTACCGACCAAATGATTGTAGTTTCCATTTCCATCCATTCTTGAGGCAAATTGAGAATGATTTACCTTGGATTGCAGACTACTGTGGTGTGATTTTTGAAAAGAGCTCGGATTATCCACAGTGCTCATGTTTTTTAGTCGACGTTTCGAGTCTGAACCTAGACTCATCTTCAGGACAAAATGTAGCTTCTGTTCATTCTTGAATTAGATTTCCCTCGATTTACTTGGTGATATTTTTTCATCCTTGAAGTGAATTGTCCTTGATTTACCTGGTGATCTGTATCATGCCTTTGCTGTCGATTGTTAACCTATTCACTTCTCCTTGCTACATCAAGATAACTTTTGGAAGTGGAAGGCTTTTGTGCTTGAGATGTTTCTTCAGTATATCCAAGACCTGTCTTGATTAGAGGAGAATGCTACACTTTGATAATCTCATCTAAAGTTTTAGATCCTTTAGCAAATTTAAGATTAAGAGCTTTTGTTTTCTCAATATCTTTTCTAAGTCCCACAATTTCACATTCTAACTTTTCATTGTGTTTTTCCAAGTTGGAATGTCAGAGTGCCTATAATCATATTCTTTTCTTCTAAACAGATTTTGAGTTTAGAAATTTCTTCATAAAGACCTTCTTCATCTATAGCATCCAAGAAATCATCATCTTCAAAAGCCATCAAAAGTCTATAATCATTACATTGTTCATCTTAATCACTATTTGAAAATCCATCATTGTCTTCATGTGTATAATAGCTCTTCTTACTTACATTCTGCTTTCTGTTCCATCTAACTGGTTTCGTACCTTTGTCAAGTTTATCTTTATGAGGACACTTGGCAGCATAGTGACCGACTCTTCCACAAGCAAAGCATTTGAAAGGAAGCTTACCTCTGAATCTTCCAGTTCCCCGTTGAAGGTTCTTTACAAAGTTTGATTCTTCCTCTTCTTCTGACATATGTCCTAACTCATTGTAATCTCCTTTTCCTGAAGCTTTGAATGCGGCTTCTCTCTTGTCTGATGGTCCCCCTTTTCTCATTTCATAAGCAGTTAGGATTATGTGCAGCTGTGACATGGTAATGCTCAGAAAATTCTGCTTTTCTTCTATGGCAAAAACTTTTGAATCAAACTTAGAAGACAAAGATCCTAGAACCTTTTCAACCAAAACAACTTCTTTTATTTCTTCACCCAAGTTTTTCATACAATTAACAATCTCATCTATACGTAGGAAATAGTTAGCCACACTTTCATCATTGTGCATTCTGAGATTTTCATATTGAATTATGAGAGTTTGTAGTTTTGCTCATTTTACCTGATCATCTCCTTCATTGCTCAGAATGATCTTGTCCCATATTTCTTTTGCAGTTTTGAGCTTCATAACCTTGACGAATTCTGATTGAGATAGACTCCCTAATAGAGTATTGACAACCTTTGCATTTGTTTCATACTACTTCTTACCAGTCGTATCTGTAGGAGTTGTTGATGGAAATGTGTATCCTGTTTCCACGATATCCCAGACTTCTGTACCAAGAGATTGAAGATAGGTTGTGATTCTTACCTTCCAATAGACAAAGTTGCTCCCATCAAAAATTGATGGCCTGATCGATGCCTCTTTTTCGTAGTTGCTCATGATGATAAATCTTCCTTCAAGCAATCAAGCTTCTTTCTGAAGGACCTACTCTGATACCAATTGTTGGAAATAATACTGAGAGGTGGGGGGGGGGTTAATCAGTATTATCAAATCAATATAACCTTTTCATTTCCATATTCAGATTTATATACGCTACTTCAGTTAAGGAAAACCGCGTGTATACGCAACTGTGTATAATGCAACAAGCGTATATCCAGTAAACTTATAAATCAGTTAGTTGCTTCTTAATGAGTGCATCATAACATTATTAACCATATGAACAGTAAATAGGAGCAGTAAAGTAGAACAAATCATCACACATAAACAACACACATGAACACTAAGATGTAAGATAGAAACCCAATGTGGGTGAAAACCACCTGCTGCAATTTGTCTCTATCTTCTTTAATTAGAAACTTCTTTTTACAATGATTCTGTACTGGTGCAGTCTTATACCAGTACGCAGGCTACTACCTGTAGAAGGCTACAAGCTTCTCACGTTCTCCAGCTTCTCCTGGAAGGGAGCTACAACCCCCTTAGCTCTTGTACTAGCTGAGGTACTAGTACGTAGGTGCTGACCTACAAAAGGCTACAACCTTCTCTTTTCTTCCAGGGACCACGTTTCATAAATTTTCAGATTGGATCCATGAATATCAATCAAAAATCAACTATATCTACATCAACCAATCTCCTTTGTACAAACCAATACTGAATCAACCAATAACTTCTCAGAATGTTGTAACCAGAAAAACAGTAACAGTAACCAGACACCAATTCTGAACCCAGAACACTACAGTAATAAACAGAAGAAGCTAAAACATATTTCATGAGACGTATGCTACTTCAAAATGTAGAAAACTGCGTGCATACACTTCTGTCTTAAGGTCAACCAACATATAGATTGTTTTGACTTACTGAACTAGCATGTATATGCGCTTCTGCTATGCCGAACCTGCGTATAAATCTATAGAAGATAATTTATACTTTTCACTTGTCCAGACATCAATTATACCCATATTATCAGACTTATAGATCTAATCATGCGCCAAATATAACAGATCAAAAACCACACAATGATACTATTAATCAAGCCTTAAGATCTTGATCCATCAATAGAACTTATCCATCTTTTAGCGCTCAAGTTCCTCCTTGGTTCAGATCTAGTAATGCACCATAACCCAATTCTAGATCTTTCTCATCATAAGATATTCAATACTTTCGTGAATGCCTTTGCCTAAAGATCTCCTTCCCGTTTTATAGTCTTAGGCCTTACTCAATACCATGGTCCAAAACCATTTAGAACTAATACCAGGGACCCAATACCTGGGTTCAACACTTTGGATGCAATACCAAGGTCCAAAACCATTGGTTCAAATATAACGAACTAAATACCATGGACCAAAAATAAGTTTTCCCACATGTACACGCTTTTCTTTGCATGAAAGTGCGTGCATACATATACGTGCTTATTGATCAGTAATACCGCGTGTATATACGCGACTTTGTTAAGAGGAACCTGCATATACCTCATTTTCATTCATTCTGAGACCCTGAACTGTGATCTGCCATTTGAGTGAGTTTCCATCAAGGAAAATGCCTGTGCCATGGTGTCAAACCTGAGTCATAATGCTAACATGTTCAACTTTCTCCTTAGCAATGCACTCTTTCTCCATCTGAGCTTTCTTTGTGGCCTCCACCAGGTTTTGGGCAACCTGCTTGGTTGCTTCCTTTCTTTTTTGTGCTACTAAAATTCTTGCCCCCTTACTGGTTACTGCATTTAAGTCGTAGGGGGTGTGCCACTCTACTAGCCATTGCGCAATCACCTCCTGCATGTTTATGTCTGTTACCAGATATGGAAAGTCATGCCATTTCTGTTGGGGATCCTTCCAAGCCTGAATGTATACTCAGTCGAAGTCAGCCTTGAATGTTGCATAGGCTAACAATTGCATGTACAAGGTCGGGGAAAACCTTGGGCGTTGATTAATGGCCATGTGGAGGCTCGCTTCCATTAGGATCTAGAATATCTTGGTCTCTGTGATCCGTGTGGGGTCCTTTCTAGCTCGCAGGGAGGCGAATTGTGTTGCCTTTGGTAATCCTTCTTCCAGTAGAGGGAACTGGCTATCCTCTAGCATCTCCCACGCAACCAAAACAATAGAAAACAACAACCAAGCATAATTTAATGGCTTGGTCTCATCCTAGGCTTTGCGACGATTCACAAGGAATTCCTGGCACAGGTACCTGGACCAGTTGAACTGCACACCCTTATGCATTGTGTAGCTAGAGAGACCATGGGCAGTAGAACTTCGTCCATGCAACCCTTTCTCATTACCTTCCCTACTAAGATCTACGTGGCAATTTGTATTGTGGGGTCATTTATGGAGGTGATTGAGTATCCTTGCGCCTTCTTCATGAGGTCAAATTCCTTCTTCATTATTTCTGCCAAATCCTTTTCTCCTGTCTTTCCACCAAACTCCTTGGCCAAATTCAATACCTTATATGGTAGGTGCATGATCCTCTGGATGAGCATGTCAGTGATGGGGATAGGCCCTCCTAGCTATAAGCACCCATCATGCACTTGAGTGCGCAGTTGGCGCACACAACTTTTGTTCATAGGAGTGCGGTGATAATGGGACACCCACAATAGACTCAACAATCCTGAATTCTCCACACTCTAGATCCATTCCACCATCTCTAGCACGGTAACACCTGACTCCGCATAGTAGACACTCTTCATATAGTTATTGGTTGCTAAGTGAGGAAACATAACATGATCTACCAAGTCCAAATCTTCCATCTTCAGTAGTGGGATTCGCACAAGTTGCGGACCTTCAGAGGGAACTTTCTCGGGTAGTAGGGGAGTTGAAATATAAAATTTGTCTGAGTTTGGGTCCTTAGTGACTTTCACCTTCCCCTTGCGCAGAGGGATATAGTTAGGCAACTTTGTGATGGGATCCACCCCCTCAACATCTATGTATTTTGTTCCCTATCCTTCCTCCACCTCTAAGTCAATGACCTTCTTTGGGTGCTTGTCTTTCTTTTGTTTTTTTGTTGCAAAGTGATTCCTGGGTGATTCATGCATTTGCACCGGCTTCTTCTATTTATCCTTCTTCAGTTTCTATCTTTCTCTAACAGGAGTAGGCTTCAGCTTGGGAGACCTCAGTTCCGTAGGCACAAGAGCCAGAGATTCCATACTTACCACCTCTAGGGAAGCTCCTTCATAAGCAACATCACCACCAGTACTCACAGTCTCTATAGGGCTTGGTCCAAGCATTTTTTCAAGGATGGATTTTTTATTCAACTCTGACAGCTTAGCAAATGCAGGGCATGTGACCAAATCCTCCCAATACGATCAGTTCATAGATGACACACAACATAGCTCAACAAAAACTCTAAGGGTACAAAGTGTTCTATGTTGTACCGGCATGCATATTTATAGGGGTTTTTGAATTCAAATCTGACCATTCCCCCCAAATTTCGACCATTAATGTTGTTTTGGCGATAGATCTTCAACGATTTTGGCCTTAATTGTTGCCAAACCACGCCTCTTAACTGTCTTATGGCTGTCAAATCATGAACAATTAATCCAATGGTTACTTTTCTACTGTGCTATGCAACACTTCACTTCATAGCACAACTTCCCGCACGTAGCTTCATTGGTCGTATCTTCATCATTTTCTATGTGGCTCACCTGCTGCATCGTCCTTTGACCCTGGAAGTGTAGTTTATAGTCCCACACTCCCTTGCAACTGCCTGGAGCACTATGATCTGGATTTTAAATAGGAATGCAAAAAATTACAGATATAACCATACATATAGAGATGCAGCAGAAATAATACTTCATTTCATTACTGTAAAATACTGAAATATGCTTACAAACAGAAATGGAAATAAACTAGCTAGGGTGATGGTAGCTTATCTTTGAGAAGAGATGTGGTAGCTAAATGCCTTTGAACTAGTTTACAATGAGGCTCGAAGGCCTATTTATTGTTGAGAAACAATGGAAAACCGTAAACATTGAAAAACCTAACCCTAGAAGATGAAACACCAAACTGTGGGCTCCGTTTGGGTAAATTGGTACATCAACTTCCCGGGGTCGTAACTTTGGCATACGAGCTTCATTTGATGCACACAACATCTCGTTAGAAAGATCTATTTGAGAAATACAACTTTGGGAAGAGAAACATCGGTCCATGGACCCATGTTGCTCCTAGTTTTCCCAAAAAACGTCATTTAGGGCCTCAAAACGGCTCTGGAAGTTCAGGACCCAAATAACTGCTAAAAATAGTAAATTATGCTACAATTAAGAAAACTAAAAAGCTGAAAGAAACAATGGTGGGGGTCCAAGTGGAATTGGTGGGTGGCCACTAATATTCACTTAGATCATTACTCCCCCCTTAGGAAGCAATGGTCCCCATTGCGTTGAGTTCCCCCATGAGATGAGGAAACTTCTACTGAACTTGGTTGTAGAAATTCCCACTATATATCACCTGATAATGCAATATACTGAAGCAAAATAATTAATCTAATTCTACAAACAATTATGTGGAACCTTAATCGAAAATGAGAAACATCAATTGAACACATATAACTGATAAAAAGTAATCAATCACACATAACACAAAAGATATAACCAGGAGAAAGCATAAGCATAAAACCCCAACTCTCTATTATCATACAAGTGGAAATCTTGTCCAAGTTACAAAACGAATCAGCTCAAAAGCTATCCTGCTCTCTATGCAATCAAACAATGAAGCTCATAGAATGAATAGACAAGTATATATCCTCATCATGTCCTCCAAGCTCCTATTTCTTTGCGCGATTTTTCTTGGGTTCCAGTGAAGCCACATGTGTGATTTGGACTCATCACACTCACTGAACAGGAAGAAGTAACAACACATTTCTCTTTGAAAGAATTCCTTCTGCATGCAAGGAATATTCACCAAGGAATATTCCAGCAATTGATAGTACACTGTCCCTCCATTTGATCTCAACTGGATCTCTGTCTGAACTGACATGCATGAGTTATGTATGAGACAGTATTCAGTTATCTGAAGAGTAGGAATTACATGCAAGCATGCATTAACTAACTAAACTCACATTAATTTAAACAAAATGTTTAAATCAATATAATTGGACTTGAATCAGTTAACTGAGCCAACTAATTACTACTAAAATTAGAACTCATCCTTATCTCTTTAACTGATGAATAAATTCCTCAATTAATAGAGAAAATGATGCATGTCCTCACATAGACTTCATGCTTGATTTTTCACAACTAATTAACTCATGGTGAATTAATTAATTTATTTTCAAACAATTGTTAAGTTCAAATTCGAATTTTACTTCCTATTTTTAGTCCACGGACTAACTAAAATAGGAATCCATCCTGAACTGCTAAAAATAGAATGTTATTTTTAGCACTACCATTTTTCATTCCCTGTTGCTCAATCCAGCATTGGTACCCAAACTATTATTTATAGCAGTGCTACTTTTAGCACTTCTATTTTTAGCATTTCTTGTTGCTATTTTCAACACTCCCTCTCAACAAGAAAGGCTTCAACTTGAACCCGATCCTATACCTTTGGAATGTTTTGCATGCAACACTTCTACCAAGTGTGGTTGCTCCAGCAACTCTAGAAACAAGAAAACTCCCAATTGACCTCTCTGTTGGGCTAGAAACATACTATGATGCTAAAGCTCCATCTGTCACTAAAAAGTGCTCCCTCTCTGACCTCTGAGCTGCTACAACACTCCATGCATCTTGAACCGTTGCACACCTATCTATGTTATCCTACACTGGTTCAACACTCTTGTGCCTCTCGCATTGTTGTAGCCTGCCAGCTCTACACAGTCCTGTGACTCCTACACTATAGCTCTCTTTGCTGCTCCATCCGCATCTGTGTCTACCCACTTAGTCAGTCCTACTACTCCTTTTCGAGGTTCCTGTATCAAACTCGAATCAAAGAGGTTGGGTACCTCAAGGATCCTGCCCCAATTTCAGCCTCCATGGGACAATCACTCCACATTGCCCCACCTCCTACCTAGTGGTATGGCTGCATGTGATCCCTCTATGCACCTGGATTGAAATTTCCCCCTACGAGAGGTATCTACATGAGTGGATGCCTCCACTCTATCTCCTCTCAGCTTCTCTAGTTGTGGCTTCTCCACAACATCCTGAAGTTGCTTCACCAATCATGGCTCCTCCACAATCGTCTGAGACTTCTCCTGGCACTACATGTTGAGAGGTAATGTACTCTCCCTCTCAACCACCAAGTCTCCATTAGTTGCCTTGCTCATCAAGGCTTTGCATGCATCTTGAACCTCAAGAGCATACAGGTTCTTGACCTGTGAACTGATCTACTTCACCTGTCTAGTGATGATGTGTCTAAGGAAAACTTTTCCCTTACTGAAGACTACATCAAAACCTCTATCTTCTACATCGCAATCGACACCAAATTTCTCTTCAGTTCTGGTACATACTTGACATCAGTCAAGGTAATGTGAACTCCATGCTCCCTTGAAAAATAGCCTTGCCTACACCTGATACACTATACTTTTCATCATTACCCATCGCTATGAGTATCTGGAGATCTTTCTCCTCCAAGGTACTAAACAAGCTCTTGTTGCTCATCATGTGGAAAGAAGCTCCACTGTCAAGAAACCAACCACTTACCACCATGGATGAAACCATGCATGTGAAGAGTGTGAAATCCAACTCGAACTGTGAGGCCAATGCCTCACCTTCAGATCCTTCCACGGATCCCTTCTCGGATTTCCTCAGTGGACAATTTGTAGCAAAATGGCCTACCTCATGAAAAGGAAAGCGTTGCACTTTCGATTTGTCAAAATTCTTCCCACCATGGGAAGAACTAGAATGAGAATCCTTCTCCTTCCCCTTCTTCACCTTACTCGCTAAGCCGCAGTTTTCTTCATCCTCCATGGATGAAGAACCATGTCTAATGCTTCTTCTTATCTCCTCCTGCATTAGATCTGACCAAAGTCGTTCCCAGTCTAGCAGTTTTTCTCTTCCATTAACTGAGTCCTGGTAGCTATGCTAGCTCTTAGGAAGACTAAGGAGTGCAAGACTCACCATGTCATCATTAGCAGTTATGATCCCCATACTTCCAAGTTCATCCCTACAGGTGGTGAGCTTGTTCAAGAACATAGAGATCGTGTCACCCTTTTCACACTTGATTTTTCGAATCTTATCTTTCAGTGCCAGCTTCCTCTGATCACTATTATTTTGATATAGATCTTTCAATGTTTTCCACATTGAAAACGGTGTCTCCTTCCCATGGAGACTTGAGACTATGTGGTCTCGAACTCCCTCCAGAAGTATTCTCCTTGCTCTAGCCACACATTTCTTCCATTCCACCAGTTCAGTAGCATCAATCGGCTTTGGGACTTCTTGATCAATGAAGTCCTTTAGACCGTTATCCTCTAATATTGCTTCCATGCAATCCTTCCAGGCTATATAATTCGAATTGCCATCAAGGGCATATTCGATTCTTAAACCATCGAATGCAATAGGTGAAATAGAGATGTGATAAGAACTCGATTTCTATATTCAGGAATCACAAACTTTAAACTTCTCCTCTTCTTTTCCTTGATCACCTTTGCTCTGATATCATGTCAAATTTCCCACTGTAGATCACCTGATAATGAAATATACAAAAGAAAAATACTTGATCTACTTCTACAATTATGCAGAAGCTTAATCGAATATGAGCAACATCAATTGAACACATATAACTGATAAGAAGAAATAAATCACACATAACACAGAAGATATAACCAGGGGAAAGCATAAGCATAAAACCCCAAGTCTATATTATCATACAAATGGAAATCTTGTCCAAGTTACAAAAAGAATCATCTCAAAATCTATCCTACTCTCTCTACAATCAAACAATGAAGCTCATAGACTGAATAGACAAGTATATATCCTTATCAAGTCCTCCAAGCTCCTATTTCTTTGCACATTTTTTCTTGGGGTCCAGTGGAGCCACATGTGTGATTTGGTCTCATCACACTCACTGAATAGGAAGAAGTAACAATGCAATTCTCTTGGAAAGAAATCCTTCTGCATGCAAGGAATATTCACCAAGGAATATCCTAGCAACTGATAGTACACTATCCCTCCATCTAATCTGAACTTGGTCTCTATCTGAACTGACATGCATGAGTTATGTACGAGAGAATATTCAGTTATCTGAAGAGCAGCAGTTACATGCAAGCATGCATT
Source organism: Pinus taeda (assembly GCA_000404065.3). NCBI lineage: Eukaryota > Viridiplantae > Streptophyta > Pinopsida > Pinales > Pinaceae > Pinus > Pinus taeda. The sequence continues at coordinate 24,095 of APFE031471976.1, forward strand.
AAGTAATTGAACTCACATTAATTTAAACAAACTGTTTAAATCAATCTAATTAGACTTGACTTAGTTAACTGAGCCAACTAATTACTACTCAAATTAGAACTCATCCTTATCTCTTTAACTGATGGATAAATTCCTCAATTAATAGAGAAATTGTTGCACGTCCTCACACAAACTTCATGTTTTATTTTCCGCAACTAATTAACTCATGGTGAATTAATTAATTTATTTTCAAACAGCCGTTAAGTTGAAATTCGAATTTTACTTCCTACTTTTAGTCCAGGGATTGACTAAAATAGGAACCCATCCTGAAATATTAAAAATAGAATGTTATTTTTAGCACTTCCATTTTTCATTCCCTGTTGCTTAATCCAACACTGGTACCCAAACTACTATTTATAGCAGTGTTATTTTGAGCACTTCTATTTTTAGCATTTCTTGTTGCTATTTTCAACATTTGTCCCTAGTGAGCCACTTGCCTTGGTGAAGGAGTTGGCATGTTTTGACAACTCGATACAGTGGGATATTATATTGGTGAGTGTGCTTGATCTGTGTGTCCATGATCAAATCAGTTGCAGCTTGTTCCATGCAATCTAGATTTAACTCTGTGGGTGTGAGATATTCTGCAATGTCGAATGTGTCTAGTAATGGTGGAAAGTATGGTCGAAGGCGATCCACATTGAACATTGGGTGCAGGCCAAGGAATGGGGGAATGCTAAGCTCAAATGCATTATCTCCCACAACCTTGGTAATGATGTAAGGACCATATCAGAGTGGTCTGAGTTTCCAATAGGCTCTGGTAAGGTGTTCCTTTTGCAAATGCAACCAGACTTTGTCACCCACCTGAAACTTGTGTGGCACTCGATGATGATAATGTCCCTGCTTGTACTTGGCATTTGATTTCTCTCGAATGTCATGGATCTGCTGGTGAATATGTTGGATATGCTCAATGAAGATGTTTTCCTTATCTATTTCAAACTAGACATGAGCTGAATCTGCGTGAGTAGCTACAAATGGCATGGCCACATCAATGGGACACAGTGTCTGAAATCCAAAGCCCACCTAAAAAGGGTTGTGGCCATTCGAGCTGTGGAGAGCCCAGTTGTAGCTGTGCTAAACATAGGGGAGGCTCTCATCCCATGTGCGTGGATGCTTTGAGCTGTACATGTGCAAAATGTGTACGATCATCCTATTGACAACCTCTGTCTAGCCATCGGATTGAGGATGGAAGGTTGTGGACTTAGTGAGTTTGGTATCTAGCATCGACCAGAGACTGGACCAAAATGTGTTGAGGAACCTACTATCTCGATATGAGATGATAGACTGTGGGATCCTAAAGTGTACCCAAACTAGTTCAAAGAAGAGTTTATTAGTGGCTTCTGTTGTGATATTCTACTTTCAGGCTACCATAATGGCCATCTTCGAGGACCTATCAACAAACGCAAAAAAAAAGTCATTTCCATGCTTAGTAGAAGGAAGGCCTAACATGTAATCCATGGAGATGGATTCCCAAGGTCAACTAGGGGTAGGCAGTGGGGTATAGAGGCCTTGCTTCTTGATGATTGGTTTGGAAATGGCTCTGGTAGTGCATGATCTGATGTACTTCCCCACGTCTTGTCAAAGATTTAGCCAATAGAAATACTTCTGCAGTACTGCCACCATTTTCTCGACCCCAAAATGCCCAACAACTCGACTGTAGTGTGCTTCCAAAATCATCTTGGCATGCTCGCTTGAAGGAACACAAAGGTGACCTAGGTGGCATAATAGGGCATCTTGGAGGTGAAAATCTGGAACATGCTAACCCTCCAAGAGTGTCTGGTATGTGTCGCTGAATTTTGGGTCACTTTTGCAAAGAAGTGGCCAATTGGAAGTCTCGTGCCCACAAGAGTTGAGCATAGTGGTTAAAGCCATGATCGGTGGTCGACTGAGGCAATTTGCAACATTATTGGTGTTGCCCTTCTTATACTTGATATTCAAATGGAACTGTTGTAGGTATGTAGACCACTTCTGATGGTGATCATTCTACAATTTCCCTTGGGTCTGTATGAACTGCAAGGGTCAGTGGTTTGTGTGGATGACTGTTTCCTTCCCCAAAATGTAATGCTTTCATTATCAGTAGACCTGCACAATGGAATACAGCTCTTTGTCATAAGTGGGATAATTCCAGACTATGTTTGAAAGTGTCTCACTGTGATATGCCACTTGATGCCTATGTTGAGTAAGAATTGCCCCAATAGCATATTCAGAGGCATCTGTCTTGACCTCAAATGGTTGTTGCAAGTCTGGTCATGCGAGCACTAGTGTCGAACATAGGCGATATTTCAACTCTTTGAATGCCTTATGTTGAGATTCAGACCAAAAGAATTTTTCTTTCGCTCCTCCCTTGGTGACTTGACTCAAGGACCAAGTGATATGAGAAAATCCCAACATGAACCTGCGGTAGAAGTTGGAAAGACCTATAAAGTTGTGGAGCTCTGTCAGAGTGGTCGGAGATGGCCAGTCCCGAATGACTTGGATCTTGGCTGGATCCACATGCACCCCCTGTTCATCAATAATGTATCTTAGATACTGAACCTGGGTCATGCCAAAAGTGCATTTCTCCAAATTAGTACATAACTTGTGTTTCCACAGCATTTGGAGAACCTGTCAGATGTGGTGGAGGTTCTCTTCCCAACTATGGTTGAAGATCAGGATTTCATCCAAGTATACCACTACAAATGAGTTGGTGAATGGCCACAAGATGTCATCCATTAGCCTCATGAAAGTTGCAGGAGAATTCATCAATCCGAAAGGCATAACCAACCATTCGAAAAGGCTTTCCTTGGCTTTGAAGGCATTCTTCCACACATTGAAGGGTTCAATTGGTACTTGGTGATATCATGACTTCAAATCAACCTTTTTGAAATATTTTTCCCCCTTCAGTTGGTCCAAGAGGTCATCAATCTGTGGAATCGGGTACATATTATGGACAGTAATCTTGTTCAGCACCCCATACTCAATACAAAGTCTCCAGGTCCCATCCTTCTTTTGCACCAACACGATCGGGCTCCCATAGGGTGATGAACTCAGACATATGTGAACTTTATGCAGCAGCTTCTAAATCTACCTCTTGATTTCATCATTCTCTAGAACAAAGCACTAATAGATTGGTCCATTGGGCAGTGACGCACCTGGGGTGTTACACAGTAATTTTTCATTGCCTTCACCCCCAGTCCATCTACTGTGTCATGCTTCTAAGTCAAACATGCTTATGTTACACAAGTGCTCTCCTATGCTGCCAATTGACCCACTTTTCCTAAGTTATCTACCTCATCATGGTTATTGGCTTAATAAACGCGCTGAAAGGCGCTCCTAAATAGTCTAGCCGTGATGCCATCATGGAAGTACATCTGATACCTGTGATGGTCCGCTTTCATGCCCCAGCGCGAGGTTTCTTGTTATCTTCAACAATGATCTAACTATCTGCGTTGCTCACTCATGATGTCAGCGCTGAAGTTCAGTTATGTACCTGCGATGACCTAGATTGGGCGAATTTGTTCCAACAGTCAGCCTTATGGATGACTCTAGACCTAGTTGTTGGCCTAGTTTGTGTCACCCTTCCTTCCCTGGCATGGCAGCTCCGTCAATTGTGCTACCTTCCTTGGTGATAATCTCTCTCTTCCCCCTTTCATGGAGGCTCCTTCTCCTATTTAAGCACTCACTTTTGATATGATCAACTAATAGTTGGTAGTTGGTAAATTCTTGGATTGAGCAGTGTTGTTAGTGCTTGTGATATATAGTTGGTGTAAGTGTGATAAGTGTGAGAGTGTTGATAGCTTGGGGAAGGTTGTGAAGTGCCCTTGATTTCATGCTAAACTTATGAGTGAGAGAGAGACCTTTGTATTTTGGGAGATCCATCTTCAAAGAGTGAATGCTTGAAGAACATGCTAGTTGGACCCCCCTGAGAAGGCTTGTGATGTCAAGACTCCGGTTGATCTTTCTCTTATTTCATTATTAATGCAATCAATGATGTTTTCCTATGTCTTGTATGTAATGTACTTGATAGCTCATGACTTCTTGACTTTTTGAGTAAATAGTTCATTGTTGTATCCGGTTACGTGCTTGGTTGTATTTCCTTTGCTTTGTTTCAGGTTGATCACTCATTGAAGAGAAGGAAGCGAAAGCTGGAGCAATGCAATGGAACTCCATCGATCACCAGTTGAGGTAGGCCTCCAAATTTAACTGTTTAAGGAAATCTATTGTTGATCTATCCTTGTTTGTGACTAGACCCACTCTAGGGCTAGAGGGGTTGCCTCTGTCCACAGAGGGAACACTTTCCTACATCACATGGGGTCAGATCAATGGAGTGCTTGACCTGACAGTGCAGAGGAACCCCTGTGGGGGAGGTGAAGATGTCCTCATACTCCTCCACGACCTTTTCCATCTGTAGTTGTCGTGCGGAGGGACCCTGTCTAGAGGTTTTGGCCACCGTATTCTTCTTTCCTTGAGGGTGTATCATCAAGAAAAGAAATTTCCTAGTTTTGGAAATGAGCTTACTACATTTTTTTGCAGTAACTGAAGAGATGGTGGTAGGCAGTGCTACCTTCGGTATCATGTACAACTTATTTCCCAAACTAATAACAACATGGGGCCTTGATTCATACACAACATGTCGCTTCCACAAGTATGGTTGTCCTAATAATACATCACAAACATCAAGGGGAGAAACGTCACACAACACCTCATCCATGAAGGGCTTGATGTTGTATGGAAGGTGACACTACTGGCTCACGTGAAGATCCCATCCTTGGTGAAGCCACCTGATGGTGTATGGTTCTGGATGTGTTGTGGTTAGTAAGCCCAACCGCTTCATGAATTTTGCCGAAATGAGGTTCTTTTGGCTCCCGTTGTTGACAATGAACTGTAGCAGGGAGCCCTTTACCCACATCTGGAAGTGGAAGAGACGCTCCTCCTCCTCTAGATATTTGGGTTCCTTCTTCTGGATCTTTGTGGTGGCAATGGTGGCATTGGGCTCCGCATTGGTAATCTGCTTCCCTTTGTCATTCCCCTTGTCGGGTTCTGACTTAGAGTCAGAGCATGCATCTGATTCTGAAGCCTTTATCTTGGCCATCAGTGACTACTGGGCCCGACACTCACTTGTGAGTGGAGCTCTTATGGAACCCATGCCACTTTCCTATGTCATTTTTCAGCTTCACAATGTTGTTCTTGTGGGTTGTCTTGGGTCACCCTACCTTGGCTTTGTCCTTTTTTCTGTAGTTTGGGGGCACCTTTCCCTTGCTTTGGATTCACAGATCCAAAGTCTCGCTTCTTCTGTTTAAAATTTTGTTTGATCTTGACGGCATATCGGTATGCCGTGCCAAGTGAGGAGATGTTAAGCAATTCTATTTCTTCGTGGATGTACTTGTGTAGGCAGCCATGGTATTTGAGTATCAACAACTACTTTGAATCCTTGATACCAAAGTTTGTGTGAATGGTATGGAAAATATTGGTAAACTTGGGCACGTCTTGGTCCCTTCCCTGCCATAGCGTGGTCCACTTTATGTATTGATCCTCATAGCTTTCAACAGTGTAGTACTACTCGTTGATAGTAGTCTAGAATGAATTCCAAGTGGGTGCAGGTGAAAATAGTGAGGCCGCACTTTCATCCTTCTACTCGCAGTAGGCTTCCCACCAGTCCTTGACGTGAGGGGTGGCTTTGAGAAGAGCGAAAGTAATCTTTTCCTAGCTGGAAAAATCATGAATAGAAAAATACCCTTTTAGCAGATTTAACCATTTATCTATGACATCTACATCTATCTAACCCTCAAATATGGGAATGTCAAAGTCAACTTGTATCTTAAAGGGTGTGGCACTTCCAGAGTAGCTGCTGGAAGTAGATGTGTCGCCCTTGGGTAGCCGCTGAAGGATCTGGAAAAAGTTGTCAATCATCACATTCCTTTGTTTCTAAAGGGCCTCTTTGAGCAAGATTTTGATAGGATCTCCTACCCCCTCATATTTCTTTTCATCTGCCATGGGTGGCCATTGGGATTTTCAAGGCTAGTCTTGCAAAGGTTTGACCAATTCAAGCCTTGAATCCTTATATCCAAAACTCATTTGGGACATGCAAAGAAAGATAGAGAAAGAGCAGACCACTCTAATACCACTGATCCAGATCTTAAATAAGAAAACAACAAATTATAGATATAACCGTACATATAGAGATGTAGCAGAAATAATATTTAATTTCATTACTGTAAAATACTAAAATATGCTTACAAACATAAATGGAAATAAACTAGCTAGGGTGATGGTAGCTTATCTCTGAGAAGAGATGTGGCAGCTACATGCCTCTAAACTGTGTTACAATGAGGCTTGAAGGCCTATGTATTATTAAGAAACAATTGAAAACCATAAACATCCAAAAACCTAACCCTAGAAGATGAAATGCCAAACTGTGGACCCTGTTTGGGTCATCAACTTCCCCGGGTCGTAACTTTGGCATATGATCTCTATTTGACACACAAAATATCTTGTTAGAAAGATCTATTCGAGAACTACAACTTTGGGAAGAGCAACATTGGTTCATGGACCCATGTTGCTCCAAATTTTCCCAAAAAATGTCATTTAGGGCATTAAAACAACTCTAGAAGTTCAGGACTTGAAAAACTGCTAAAAATAGTAAACTATGCTACAATTAAGGAAACTGAAAAGTTGAAAGAAACAATGGTGGGGATCCAAGTGGACTTGGTAGGTGGCCACCAATATCCACTTGGATCACACTAAAACTGTCCTGCCACCATATAGTCATTGCATAGGTTCCCTTGTATATAAATTCAATCAGATTCCATTCACCCTTCCCAAAGAAGGTTCCCCATTCAACTTTGCGAGCTGAACTACGCCTCCATCTGTAATTTCTTTGATAATATATGGCCCGAGCTAATGCATCTGAAATTCCCCCAGAAACTTAGTGAATTTAATACCATATAAAAAAACCAAATCATTTACCTTGAACATACGAAGCTTGATGTGTCGATCGTTCCATGCTTTTTCAAATTCCTTCTATACTTGTTGATGAAATCCAGCCAAAGATCTATCCTCTTCTAGCTTCATCAGCTACATGAGCCATTTCTGCAAGGCCTTGCAATCCTCCATATTCGTCAGTGCCGCTATGCGCATACTAGGGACAATATATTCCATTGGCATTACATCTTCTACACCATAGACCAATCTAAAAGGTCTCTATCCTGTTAACTTTTTTCCAAGTAGTCATGTAAGCCCATAGCAATGTAGGTACACACACATCCCAATCATTTCGTTGCGCATTGCAAATCTTTGTTAGTGCATTCTCCAAAATCTGATTAAAGGCCTCAACTGGTCTATTAGCCTATGGATGATACAAAGTGCTTTTCTGATGGTAGACCTAGAACTCCTCAGCCATCATGCTAATTATCTCATTTAAAAAATGTGTACCTCAATCACTCATCAATGCCTTTTGGCATCCAAATCTGGTTAAGACATACTCAAATAAAAACTTCACTGTTGTAGCCCCTGTACAATCCTTAAATGACTGTGCCTTTTCCCATCTGGTCAAATACTTCGTCGCGATGATGATATAGTGCACACCAGTTTTCTTCCCTCGGGGATGAATTGACCCAACAAAATCAATCACCCATTTTTCAAATGACTGCAACGATACTTGAGGTTGTAATGGAAATTCATCCCTTCGTGATGGTCTACCCATTCTCTGAAACACATTGCATGCCTTACAATATGCTTTGGAATCCTTATGCAGTGTTGGCCACCATAGACCTATGCGCAAAATCTTCCGAGCAATCGCTTTTCTTGCATATTGTCCTCCCGCAGCCCCTCCATGAGCTTCAGCGAGAATTCTATTTCTTTCAAAATCTGGCACATATCTTCACAATATCTCATCTGCACCCATCTTATACATATGTCCCATAATTACTGAAAAGTCTGCTGCACGCACTACTAGCTCCTTCTTTTGCTGACTTGTATACCCTTCTGGTGCCATCCCTGTAGTCAAAAAATGAATAATATCTGCAAAATAGTTATCTGCTATGTGCATCATGAAGAGCTGCACATCTGGAAACCCTTCCTCCAAATTATTAGGCTCCTCTCCTATTTCGATCTGTGACAAATGGTCAGGTCCTGCATTTAACCTCCCTGGTTTCACAATTACCTCAAAGTCATACTCCTAGAATAGCAGAAACCATCGACATATAATCACCCCCAACATAGGCTTATGGACTAGGTATTTCAAGGCAGAGTGATCTATGTACATTTTGAAATGTCCACCCAGCAGATAGTGCCTAAAAGTTTGAAGCGCATACACCATAGCCAACCCTTCATGCCCCATTGTTGAGTAATTCTTCTCGGCCTTCGATAATTTCCTACTTGTGAAGGCTATAGGATGGTCCATCTCTCCTTCACTAGCCTATGTTCGCACTACAACCAACTAAATGCAATAAGCATCGACATGTACACAGAATTCCTTCTTCCAATCAGGGAAGAGCAAGATCGGTGTAGTGACCATATTCTCTTTCAATACATCCAAAATGCATTGGCATTCTTCATCCGAAAAATATGTGGTGTCCTTCTTCAACAGTTTCTCCATTGGCGTGGCAATCTAAGCATAAGCCTTGATGAACTTCCTGTAATATTTAGTATGTCCCAGCGTCGCACGCAGCTGCTTCACGCTCCTTGGGGCCTCCAAATTTACTCTCACCACAATATTTGTAGGGTCCACCATCAATTATTTTTTGCATACCACGTGACCCAGAAAGATCCCAAAGGGAATGCAGAATAAACACTTCTTCATATTCAGCGTGATCTGGTACCTGCGACAAATATTCAACATCAAGCGCAGAGTTTCTGCATGGTACTTCACTAACCCAAATGTTGTCCAATCATCAAAGTATACTTCCAAGAACTTATGAATAAACTCCTTGAACATTGCGTGACTACACGAGAAAATATCGCATGCACATATTTGAGTCCAAACGGCATCACAGTGTAATGAAAACAACCCCATTCCGTCAGAAAGGTTGTTTTTCTCCTATCCTCTGGTGCGATCTTGATCTGCTGGCACCCAGAAAATCCATCAGTGAATGAGTAGGCCTCCTACCCTCCAACATCGTCTAATACTTCATTTGTAAACATTGTCAGGAATGGGTCATGGACACAGGCATCATTAAGCATCCTCAGATCTACGCAAATCCTTATTTCATCCTTTTGTTTCTTCTCCTAGACCACCATGGGGCTCACCCAATCAAACTCTTCCACTAGTTCTATGATGCCTACCATTAGCATCTTATCCAACTCCAAGAGAACCTTTTCCTTATACTTAGGATTCAGGTGATATGACCTCTACTTCACAGGCTTCGCGTCTAGCTTCAGAGTGATTTTCAAAATGCCCAAGTCGCCTGTTATGCCCTTTAGGTTCAAAAAATTGGTAGGGAATATATCCTGATATTCACGGAGTAGCTCAGCAACCTTATCCACAATAGCGTCATCCCAGTAATCTCTAATCTTTGTAAAATTCGTTTCTGCTTCAATATCGATGTTTACTTGCTTGGTTTTCAATGGCGCGGTGATGTCTGGGTTCTCTATTTGTGGACTTTTAATTTTGTGATGCCCCTCTGCTTCTGGGATATTAATGTTCCTTGGATCCTCATCCTTCCCTTTAGTTGTCACATTATAACATTCTAGCGCATGGCATAGTTGGGTGGTCCAATCCAGCTGTACCCACTCCATAGGTTCTTGTGGCGTTTTGAAGATTACTAACTATATCTCCTGTAAGGCTTCATCGATGCTTGCAGAGACATCTTCAAAACTGAAGGTCAATAAGAATCCCTCCCTTAATATATCCCATTCCGCGGTGCCATGGTGGAGCTCCTCCAAATACCAGTTCATGGGGATTGTGTCTAAAGTATGGTAGAATAAATGTACCCATTCTGGTTGCAGCTCTGTTCCATAAGATTTATTCCACTTTTGTAGATGATCATGCAGATCATCCCTCCCATCGCATTTTTCGTCCAATCGAATGTTAGGATTCCCAAACCGCAATCTTATTATTCTTTTGTAATCCTGCCATCCATCAAAGCTATCCTTGTGCATACCCCACCATTGTGCAAGCGTAGCACGTAGTGCCAAATCTAGTGCTTGGAAGTTGTGCTGCTTGGGGACTTCACGCTCAAATGCATCCAAAAATTTATCGACGTCAATTAAACCATCATAATAAGGTATGTTCCTTACCTTTGATGAAACACAATGCAACGATTTGGTCATCATGTTGCAGAGCAATGTAGATACTTCATGCAAGCGATTTTTCCAGTGCTCCAATTCTTCATCTGAATCAGAGGTACAAGAACTCTCCCAGTCCCATGCAAACATTCCATCCACCATCGGGTTAATTTAGTCCTGGTCTTATGTTGTTATTTTGTAGATCTTATCCAGTTCATCTTCACTTTCTTCATAGTCACGGACTGGTTTAGTGTAGCGTGACCCTTCTGTAGGGGCGAATGGCACTACAACTCGAAGCGATCTCCATTCAAACAACATTGTCCTGTTCTTCAAGTTGATGACTCCAACATGTCAATGGCCCAGTTAATTTATAGGAGCGTGGGGTATGCGTTGTTGTCATCAACGATATCTATCACTTCAAAGTCAGCCATTGTGCTCACACCTTCTATATCCACTGTTACCCCATATATTCATCCCATTGGAATGATCTTCTGTTGGTTTTCCATTCTGATCTGAATTGGAGACCACTGCAACATATGTCTTGCCATTCTTTCCCATGTCTATTTAGGAAAAACTTTCACGTTAGACCCTAGATACAAAATTACTTGGTCCATCTCATATTCTCCTATCTGTGTTGTGAGCCTCATTTCATGCCCAGTTCTTGCCTTATGTTTACCAATTTTCTTGGCTACACAATGTCCATCAGGAGGCCTTTCACAGCTTTTCTATCATGCAAGTCTCTAAGAATGTGGTAAGGATAAAGGGATCAACCTCTGCAAGCGCACTAGTTTCTTGCAGCTTGTCCTGACCTCCTAAGGTGGATGCCTCATCAAATATTTTCTTGGCTTCCGTAGATGTTCCCTTCACGTTCAACAGATCAAAACCAACCTCCTTTTCTAGGGCCTTTCTGTCCCATCCATCCTATTAAGGATGTTTTCCCTTTTCATCGCCAATCGTTATTCCACTCCTCAACACTATATTCACATTTTGATCTTCTTCGTGGGGCTCAGCTCTCATCATTTGTAAGTTTTGTGTAGGTTGTTGAGGTTGTGGCTTCTTCTCCTAAATCTTAGCTATCAACACCGGGCATTCTTCTATAGTGTGGTCAAACTGGCTGTAGTATTGACATGACAGGCATGTCTGATTTTAACACTCTTGAGCATAGTGCCCTGGCTTTCCACAATTATAGCAAATAACCTGCTCGTGACCTCTACCAGATCCTCCTCCTCCACGACCCCATCCTCTTCCTTGATAACCCCCATGTGCTCCTCCGGTCCCCTGATATGGAGGCCGATTCTCTGCTTGCATCCGATACGTAGGCATTCATTCCATCATCAGTTCACAGTTGCGATAATGGCACTCATCATGGCCCATAGATTTACGGAAGTCACAGAACAACTATTGTAGTGTTTGAATGGACTTTTGAAGCAAATGACAATTATCTGTTGCATGTTTTCCAGCAACCTGACAAATAGCACACCATAGCACAACCCCCATGCTCAGTCCTGCTGGGGCTTCTGGCTTTAGGGGAATTGGCCCCCCCTCCTGTAATATAATTTGCGAAGACAGGGTAGTGGTCTTTATTGTGCCCTTGGCTCTTGCACTTCAGACATTAGACTTCCATGCACACCTCTGGTTTAGTCTCCTTCTCTTTCTTCAAGATCTGCAATTCCAAGCAAAGGCCATGTAACTATGAATGAATTTGTTGTACCCGCAAGGTCGAATCCTGCATCCATGTCAGATGAAACCTTATCGTGATTCATAGAGCTTTTTCCCGAGTTCCTATCTTCTGTTGCGACAAATAAATCCTCAGCTGGGGCAGAAGAAAATATATGAACCACTCGTGATGTTGACGATCTGTGAGCTACCTATTAGCTTCGCGAATTATACACTTCAAACTTTGATCTAACTCCCAAGCCATCTCATCAACTCTCATTGTGATCTCCTTAAATCTAACTCTTCACAGCAAGTCAGACTTAGGCTTACAAAACTCTTTGTTTAAAGCAGACTTAGTCTTTGTTAACATCCAACATATTCGCCAACAGGTCCATGACATTATGGAGAAATCAAATTCCAAATACAAGAAGCGACATGATCAACATCGAGTGCCACACAAGTTTCAGGTGGGTGACAAAGTTTGGTTGCATTTGCAAAAGAAATGCCTTACCGTAGCCTATTGGAAACTCAGACCACTCCAATATGGTCCTTACACCATTACCAAGGCTATGGGAGACAATGCATTTGAGCTTAACATTCCCCCATTCCTTGGCCTACACCCAGTGTTCAATGTGGACCGCCTTCAGCCATACTTTCCACCATTATTAGACACATCTGACATTGCATAACAACTCACACCCACAAAGTTAAATACAAATTGCATGGAACAAGGTGCAATTTATTGGATCATGGACATACAGATCAAGCACACTTTCCAGCAAAATATCCAACTATATTGAGTTGTCAAAGCAGGCCAACTCCTTCACCAGGGCAAGTGGCTAACTAGGGACCAAGTTCAGCAGAAGTTTCCTCATTTAATGGAGGAAATCAATGCAATAGGGACCATTGCTTCCTAAGGGGGGAGGAATGATCCAAGTGGATATTGGTGGCCACCCACCAAGTCCACTTGGACCCTCACTGTTGTTTCTTTCATATTTTTAGTTTCCTTAATTATAGCACAATTTACTATTTTTAGCAGTTTTTCAGGTCCTGAACTTTCGGAGCCATTCTAAGGCCCTAAATGATGTTTTTTGGGAAACCTGGGAGCAACATGGGTCCATGGGCCAATTTTGGTCTTCCCAAAGTTGTATTTCTCAGAGAGATCTTCCTAACGAGATATTGTGCATGTCAAACTGAGATTGTTTGCCAAAGTTACGACCCCGGGAAGTTGATGTACCAATTTACCCAAACGGGGCCCACAGTTTGGTGTTTCATCTTCTAGGGTTATGTTTTTGGATGTTTAGGGTTTTCAATTGTTTTTCAACAATGAATAGGCATTAGAGCCTCATTGTAACATAGTTCAGAGGCATGTAGCCGCCACATCTCTTCTCAGAGATAAGCTACCATTGCCCTAGCTGGTTTATTTCTATTTCTGTTTGTAAGCATATTTTAGTATTTTACATTAATGAAATGAAGTATTATTTCCATTGCATCTTTGTGTATATGGTTATCTCTATATTTTGTTGTGTTCCTGTTTAAATTGGGATCTATGGTATCAGAGTGGCCTACTTTTTTATGTTTTTCTTTGCATGTCCCTAACGAGGTCGGGATATAAGGAGTTAGGGATTGAACTGGTCGAACCTTTGCAGGCCCAGCCTCGTAAATCCCGATGACCTCCAATGGCGGATGAAAATAAAGATGAGGGGGTAGGAGATACCATCAAAATCTTGCTCAAAGAAGCCTTCGACTGATAAAGGAACGCAATGATGGACAACTTTACCCAGATCCTTCAGCAGCTACCCAGGGGCGACACATCGAATTCTAATAGCTACTCTGGAAATGCCACACCATTTAAGGTACAAGTTAATTTTTAAATCCCCATATTCGAGGGTTAGATAAACACATATGTCGTCAATAAATGGTCAAATCTGCTAGAGGGTTATTTTTTGTTCATGATTTTTCTAGTCGGGAAAAGATTATTTTCGCTCTTCTAAAAGCAGCCCTCCACGTCAAGGACTGGTGGGAAACCTATTGCGAGTAGAAGGATGAAATTACAGGCTCACTATTTTCGGCCACACCCACTTGGAATTCATTCCGAGATGACATCAAGGAGCAGTTCTATGAGGATCAATACATAAAGTGGACCACGCTGCGGCAGGGAAGGGACAAAGACGTGCCAGAGTTTACCAATATTTTCCATACCCTTCGCACAAAGTTGGGTATCAAGGATTCGGAGCAACATTTGGTACTCAAATACTGCAGTTGCCTGCACAAGTACATCCACGAAGAAATATAATTCCTGAACATCTCCTCTCTCGGCAAGGCATACCGATATGCCGACAGGGTCAAGAAAAAGATTAAACAAAAGAAACGAGACTTTGGATTTGCAAATATGAAGAAAGGGAAAGGTGCCCCCAAACCGCAGAACAAAGGACAAAGCCAAGGCGGGGCCGCCCAGACAACCCACCAAAGATGCAAGAAAAGAATAGCGTTGTGAAGCCGAAAAAGGACACGGAAAGTGGTGTGAGTTCCATAAGAGCTGCATTCACAACACAAGTGAGTGTCGAGCCAAGCAGTCACTAGTGGCTAAGCTAAAGGTTTCAGAATCAGATGCATGTTCTGACTCTGAGTCAGAATCCGACAAAAGGAATGACAAAGGGAATCAGATTATCAATGCGGAGCCCAACGCCACCGTTGCCACCACAAAGATCCGAAAGGAGGTACCAGAAGATCCAGAAGAGGAGGAGCGTCTCTTCCACTCCTAGATGGGGATAAAGGGCTCCCCGCTATAGTTCATTGTCGATAGCGGGAGCCAAAAGAACCTCATTTCGGTAGAGGTCGTGAAGCGGCTGGGCTTACTAACCACAACACATCCACAATTGTACACCATCGGGTGGCATCACCTAGGACGAGATCTTCACGTAAGCCAGTAGTGTCACCTTCCATACAACATCAAGCCCTTCACGGATGAGGTATTGTGTGACATTGCTCCCCTTGAAGTTTGTGATGTATTATTAGGACAACCATACTTGTGGAAGTGACATGTTGTGTATGAATCCAGGCCTCATGGTGTTAGTGTTACTTTGGGAAATAAGTTTTACAAGATACCGGAGGTAGCACTGCCTACCGCCATCTCTTTGGTTACTGCAAAACAATGTAGTAAGCTCATTTCCAAAACTGGGAAATTTATTTTCTTAATGATACGCCCTCAAGGAAAGAAGAAGATGATGGCCACGACCTCCATACAAGGCTCCTCTGCATGACAGCTACAGATGGACAAGTTTGTGAAGGAGTACGAGGACATATTGACCTCCCTCGTAGGGGTTCCTCTGCACTGTCAGGTCAAGCACTCCATTGATCTGACCCCATGTGCATCATTGCCCAATGGGCCAATCTATCAGCGCTTTGTTCTGGAGAATGATGAAATCAAGAGCTAGATTAAGGAGTTTCTACAGAAAGGTCACATCCATTCGAGTTCATCACCCTGTGGGAGCCCAATCATGTTGGTACAGAAGAAGGATGGGACTTGGAGACTCTGTATTGACTATCAGGTGCTGAACAAGATCACTGTCTGTAATAGATACCCAATTCGATGGATTGATGACCTCCTAGACCAACTAAAGGGGGAAAAATATTTCAGCAAGATCGATTTGAAGTCAGGATATCACCAGGTACCAATCGAACCCCCCGATGTGTGGAAGACTACCTTCAAAGCCAAGGAGGGCCTTTTCAAATGGTTTGTTATGCCTTTCAGATTGACGAATGCTCCTGCAACCTTCATGAGGCTAATGGATGACATCTTGTGGCCATTCACCAACTCATTTGTAGTGGTATACTTGGATGACATCCTGATCTTCAGCCAGAGTTGGGAGGAGCACCTCCACCACATCCGATAGGTTCTCCAAACACTGTGGCAACACAAGTTATGTGCCAATTTGGAGAAATATTGCACTTTTGGCATGACCCAGGTTCAGTATCTGGGATACATTATTGATCAACAGGGAGTGCATGTGGATCCATCCAATATCAAATTCATTCAGTACCGGCCATCTCCAACCACTCTGACAAAGCTTCACAGCTTTCTAGGTCTTGCCAACTTCTACTGCAGGTTCATGTTGGGATTTTCTCATTTCACTTGGCCCTTAAGTCAAGTCACCAAGGAAGGAGCAAAAGAGAAATTATTTTGGTCTAAATCTCAACAGAAGGCATTAACAGAGTTGAAAGATTGCCTCTACTCGGCATCAATGCTTGCATTACCAGACTTGCAACAACCATTTGAGGTCGAGAGAGATGCCTCTGACTATGCTATTGGGGTAGTCCTTACTCAACACGAGCATCAAGTGGCATATCACAGTGAGACGCTTTCAGACACAGTCCAGAAGTATCCCACTTATGAAAAAGAGATGTATTCTGTTGTGCAGGCCTGCTGAAAATTGAAGCTGATTACATTTTGGGGAAGGAAACGATCATACACACAGACCACTGACCCCTGCAGTTCATACAGACACAAGGGAAATTGCAGAATGATCACCATCAGAAGTGGTCCACATACTTGCAGCAGTTCCATTTGAATATCAAGTATAAGAAGGGAAGCACCAATAATGTTGCAGATTGCCTCAGTTGACCACCGATCATGGCATTAACCACCGTGCTCAACTCTTGTGGGCACGAGACTTCTGATTGGCCACTTCTCTACGAAAGTGACCCAAAATTCGGTAACGCATACCAGAAACTCTTGGAGGGTTAGCATGTTCCAGATTTTCACCTCTAGTATGCCCTGTTATCCCACCTGGGTCACCTTTGTATTCCTTCAAGTGAGCTTACCAAGATGATTTGGGAAGCACACTAGAGTCAGGCTGTTTGGCATTTCGGGGTGGAGAAAATGGTGGCAGTACTGCAAAATTATTTCTATTGGCCAAATCTTCGATAGGATGTCGGGAAGTACATCAAATCATGCACTGCCTGTGCCATTGCCAAATCGACCATCAAGAAGCAAGGCCTATATACCCTGTTGCCTACCCCGAGTTGACCTTGGGAATCCATCTCCATGGATTACATGTCAGGCCTTCCTTCCACTATGTGTGGAAATGACTATGTTTTTGTAGTCGTTGACAGGTTCTTGAAGATGGCCATTATGGTGACCCGTATGAAGAATATCACATCAGAAGCCATTGCTAAAATATTCCTTGAATGAGTGTGGGTAAACTTTGGGATCCCACAATCTATCATCTTAGATCGCGGCAGAAGGTTCCTCAGTAAAGTTTGGTCCAATTTCTAGTCGATGCTAGACACCAAACTCACTAAGTCCACAACCTTCCATCCTCAAACTGATGGATAGACAAAGGTTGTCAACAGGATGATGGTAAACATTTTGTGGATGTACAACTCAAAGCATCCATGCACATGTGATGAGAGCCTCCCCTGTGTTTATTACAACTACAACTGGGCTCTCCATAGCTCAACTGGCCACAACCCTTTTTAGGTGGGCTTGGGATTCCAACCACTATGTCCCATTTATGTGGCCAGGACATTTGCAACTACTCACGCAGAATTGGCTCATGTCCAGTCCGAAACAGATAAGGCAAACAACTTCATTGAGCACATCCAACATATTCGCTAGTAGCTCCATGACATTCTGGAGAAATCAAATGCCAAGTACAAGCAGCGACATGATCAACATTGGGTGCCACACAAGTTTCAGGTGGGCGGCAAAGTCTGGTTGCATTTGCAAAATGAATGCCTTACTTGAGCCTATTGGAAACTCAGAACACTCCAATATGGTCCTTACACCATTACCAAGGTGTGGGAGACAACGCATTTGAGCTCAACATTCCCCCATTCCTTGGCCTGCACCCAGTGTTCAATGTGGACTGCCTTCGGCCATACTTTCTACCTTTAGTAGACACATCTGACATTGTAGAACAACTCACACCCACAGAGTTAAATCCAGATTGCATGAAACAAGTTGGAATTAATCGGATCATTGACACATAGATTAAGCACACTTTCCAGTAGAATATCCAACTGTATTGAGTTGTCAAAGTAGGCCAACTCCTTCACTAGAGTAAGTGGCTCACCAGGGACCAAGTTCAGCAGAAGTTTCCTCATCTCATGGAGGAACTCAACACAATGGGGACCAATGCTTCCTAAGGGGGGAGGAATGATCTTGGTTGATATTGGTGGCCACCCGCCAAGTTCACTTGGACCCCCACCATTGTTTTTTTCAACTTTTCAGATTCCTTAATTGTAGCACATTTTACTAGTTTTAGCAATTTTTCGGGTCCTGAGCTTTTGGAGCTGTTCTAAGGCCCTAAACGATGTTTTTTTAGGAAAAATGGGAGCGAAATGGCTCTAAGGACCAATTTTAGTCTTCCAAAAGTTGTAGTTCTCGGATAGATCTTTCTAACGAGATATTGTGCGCGTCAAATAGAGATCGTACGCCAAAGTTATGACCCCAGGAGGTTGATGTACCAATTTATCCAAACGGGGCCCACAGTTTGGTGTTTTATCTTCTAGGGTTAGGTTTTTGGATGTTTAGGGTTTTCCATTGTTTCTAAACAATAAATAGGCCTTCGAGCCTCATTGTAACATAGTTTAGAGGCAAGTAGCCGCCACATCTCTTCTCAGAGATAAGCTACCATCGCCTTAGCCGGTTTATTTCCATTTCTATTTCTAAGCATATTTCAGTACTTTACATTAATGAAATGAAGTGTTATTTCCATTGCATCTTTGTGTATATGGTTATCTCTGTATTTTGTTGCGTTCTTGTTTAAATCTAGATTAGTGGTATCAGAGCGGTCTGCTTTTTCTTTGTTTTTCTTTGCATGTTCCCAACGAGGTCTAAATATAAGGAGTTAGGGCTTGAGTTGGTCAAACCTTTCCAAGACCAGCCTGGAAAATCCCGATGACCTCCCATGGTAGATGAAAAGAAAGACGAGGGGGCGGGATATCCCATCAGCTTAAAGAAGCCCTCGAGCGAAAAAGAAACGCGATGATGGACAACATTGCCCAGATCCTTCAGCGACTACCCAGGGGCGACACATCGGCTTCTAACAGCTACTCTGGAAATGCCACACCATTTAAGGTACAAGTTAATTTTGAAATCCCCATATTCAAGGGTCAGATAGACGCAGATTCTGTTGATAAATGGTTAAATCTACTAGAGGTTATTTTTCTGTTCATGATTTTTCCAGTCGAGAAAAGATTATTTTCGCTCTTCTGAAAGCAACCCCCCACGTCAAGGGCTGGTGGGAAACCTACTACAAGCTGAAGGATGAAAGTACAGGCTCATTATTTTCAGCCACACCCACTTGGAATTCATTCTAGGATGACATCAAGGAGTAGTACTATGAGGATCAATACATAAAGTGTACCACGTTGCGGCAGGGAAGGGACCAAGATGTGCTGGAGTTTACCAATATTTTCCATACCCTTCGCACAAAGTTGGGTATCAAGGACTCGGAGCAACATTTGGTACTCAAATACCATGGTTGCCTACACAAGTACATCTAGGAAGAAATAGAATTCCTGAACATCTCCTCTCTTGACACGATATACCGATATGCCGTCAGGGTCGAGCAAAAGTTTAAATAGAAGAAGCAAGACTTTAGATCTGCAAATCCGAAGCAAGAGAAAGGTGCCCCAAACCGTAGAACAAAGGACAAAGACAAGGCAGGCGGCCCAATACAACCCTCCAAAGCTCCAAGAAAAGAACAACACTATGAAGCCAAAAAAGGACACGGGAAAGTGGTGTGAGATCCATAAAAGCTCCACTCACAACACAAGTGAGTGTCGGGCCAAGTAGTCACTGGTAGCTAAGCTAAAGGTTTTAGAATCAGATGAATATTCCGACTCTGAGTCAGAATCTAACAAGAGGAATGACAAAGGGAAGAAGATTATTGATGCAGAGCCTAATGCCATCGTTGCTACCATGAAGATCCAAAAGGAGGAGCCCAAAGATCTAGAGGAGAAGGAGGGTCTCTTCCACTCCCTGATGTGGGTAAAGGGATCCCTGCTACAGTTCATTGTCGACAGCGGGAGCCAAAAGAACCTCATTTTTCCAGAGGTTGTGAAGCGGCTGGGCTTACCGACCACAGCACATCCACAGTCGTACACCATTGGGTGGCTTCACCAAGGACGGGATCTTCGCATGAGCTAGTAGTGTCACCTTCCATACAACATCAAGCCCTTCACGGATGAGGTATTGTCTGACATTGCTCCCCTTGAAGTTTGTGATGTATTATTAGGACAAGCATACTTGTGGAAGCAAGATGTTGTGTATGAATCAAGGCCCCGTGGTGTTATTGTTACTTTGGGAAATAAGTTGTACAGGAGACCTTAGGTAGCACCGCCTACTACCATCTCTTTGGTTACTACAAAACAATGCATTAAGCTCATTTCCAAAACCGAGAAATTTATTTTCCTAATGATATGCCCTCAAGAAAAGAAGAGGACGATGGCCATGACCTCCAGACAGAGCCCCTCCACACGACAACTACAGATGGACAAGGTCATGAAGGAGTATGAGGACATCTTCACCTTCCCCGTAGGGGTTCCTATGCACATTCAGGTCAAGCACTCCATCGATCTGACCCGAGGTGTGCCACTGGCCAATGGAACAATCTATCGACGCTCCGTTATGGAGAATGATGAAATCAAGAGGCAGATTTAGGAGCTGCTGTAGAAAGGTCACATCCATTCGAGTTCATTGCCCTATAGGAGCTCGATCATGTTGTTATAGAAGAAGGATGGGACTTGGAGTCTCTGTATTGAGTATCGAGCATTGAATAAGATGATTGTCCGTAATAGGTACCTAATCCCACGGATTGATGACCTCCTGGACCAATTGAAGGGAGAAAAATATTTCAACAAGATCGATTTGAAGTCAGGATATCACTAGGTACCAATCGAACCCTTCGATGTGTGGAAGACTTCCTTCAAAGCCAAGGAGGGCATTTTCAAATGGTTGGGTATGCCTTTCAGATTGACGAATGCTCCTGCAACCTTCATGAGGCTAATAGATGACATCTTGCGGCTATTCACCAACTCATTTGTAGTGGTATACATGGATGACATCCTGATCTTCAGCAAGAGTTGGGAAGAGCACCTCCACCACATCCAATAGGTTCTCCAAACACTGCGGCAACACAAGTTATGTGCCAATTTGGAGAAATGCACTTTTGGCATGAACCAATTTTAGTATTTGGGATACATTATTGATGAACAGGGGGTGCATGTGGATCTAGCCAATATCCAATTCTTTCAATATTGGCCATCTCCAATCACTCTGATAGAGCTCCACAGCTTTCGAGGTCTTGCCAACTTCTACTGCAATTTCGTGTTGGGATTTTCTCATATCACTTGGCCCTTGAGTCAAGTCACCAAGTGAGGAGCGAAAACGAAATTATTTTGATCTAAATATCAACAGAAGGCATTCATAGAGTTGAAATACCACCTTTTCTAGGAACCAGTGCTCGCATTACCAGACTTGCAACAATCATTTGAGGTCAAGACAAATGCCTTTGACTATGCTGTTGGGGTAATCCTTACTTAGCACGAGCATCCAATGGCATATCAGAGTGAGACACTTTCAGAAATAGTTTGGAAGTATCCCACATATGACAAAGATATGTATTCCATTATGAAAGCTTGCCGACAATGTGTTAGGTTCTTATACCAATAGGAGTCATAATTTTGAATGACTGAGGTTAAGCCTTGTAATATTGTACATAACTTTGCTTTCTGGAAATGTTTTCCACATTCAAAAAATTAAAAAATTTAAAGAAGGCATGTCCTAAAAGAATAATCAAAGGAAAAAAAGAATGAAAAGGTAAATAT
>APFE031471976.1:46277-56382 GCA_000404065.3 Pinus taeda
TATGAACCCCAAAAGACAAAAGGCGACCATGAAAGTGTGCAAGTCAAAATGTCGCTACTATTTATTTTTTATGCATAATAAATGATTGTGTGCAGCTTGTAATTCATGCCACAATCCATGATAGTCAAAATGTTTAAACTTGGCTATTTCATGTTTTGAATTTTATGTTTATAGCTTGAGAATAAAATCTGACCAACTAATGTAATCTTGGAAAATAATTAGATAGATAGCATAAATAAAAGAATCTCATCTATTTACTGAGCCCTTGGTTGATATAAGTTTAGATTTAGATAGTTTTCTATGTAAAGAAAGGAAAAATATTGATAAGGGTTTTCTAGCCTAAATGCACCCAAATAAAGTGAAGAAAAAATGGTAGGATAAGTAGATGGTTAAGTAGGAGAAGGGTTGCATAAATTTCTTGTGATTATATAAAAAACACTTATTTTGTTGTTCCAAATGCATCTTTTAAATATGAATAAATGATACATAAGGAAAAGGCAATGGTTCACGATGTGATTTACTTAACATCCCCATCATTCATTTTAACCCCTACAACACTCACTAACTTCCCTTTCCTAATAAGAATATTAGTACCTTTAGAAATTTAAGTCAAAGAGGCTCAGAGCATTTCTCTGACTTCTAGTTGGACTGAACCCTCGGCTTGATGACTTAAGAAAAAAGGTGTTAAAATCCCTTACAATTCATTCATCCCCCTCACAAAAGCCCTTTTCCTAAGGCTAAGTCCTTTTTCCCTAGGAAAACCCCATGACAAACAAAGTTCTATGCAAAAAACCCACTAAATAACATTTATCCTAAGGACTAAACGTATAGGAAGTGCATATCATTCCATATACCTAAGTAAACCCCCCCAGCTCATTTCAACTCATATTAACTTTTTAACTAAATATATAACAATCCCCGAAAAACCCACTATCCCATATATACTTAACTCCTTTGTATAAATTAACCCCACCTCTTAGCTTATTTTTAAACTATATTACTACCCATATTCCACAAAATACATTAACAACCCCGCCCTTAGTCCTTAATCCTGCATTAAAGCGCCTCGATGAGATTAAGTGTTAAAATAATCCCATACCGTCGGTGATTAAACCCATGGGTCCCTCTGAAAAGTCTTTGCATAAATCACTGCACAACTTCATCACCCGACTCCTGTACGATTTCCCTCCCTTTCATCCAACGGGTCTCATCCATATCGGACCGACCTGATGTTCGCACTTTACCTACCCGATAAGGTGGTTTTCCCCCTGCCCCCCTACGCTATGTGACAATTGATGAGTGGAATTGGGCAGCCCCTCCCGAAAATCGCCAGCACCACAAAAGTGGTGCGACGACCCTCCTAAAACAGCCATTGTTCATAAACTAATAAACCCACCAAAATTTAATTTTTTTCTTATAAAAGCCCATCTACCCCTCTTTTCTCTCTTTTCACATGATTGTCAAAGACAATTGAGAAAAACAGTCACAACCCTTGCAAACACCAAAATTGCTTATAGACCTCCACCATTGCTCCACAGACATTGTAGACAGTCCAACACATTCACCAGGCCATACCTAAAACCGTACAAACCTCCGCAGCCTCTCTCAACTACCAGTTACAGCCAATTTTTCCTAATTCCGGGTGTTTAACCATATAAAACCCACTCAATTGTCCAATTCCAGCAAATTTTCCCTCATAGCACTGTAAATTAAGTGGAAAATATCAAATTTATTTTGGTTTTTAACACTTTAAACCATAAACCATATGAAAAACAACCATTGCCTTAAAAACTTCGAATTACCCCCCACTCTCAAATCCACAAGAACTGAGTATGGCTGCCCCAATTGCAATGGATGTGAGGCCCATCTCTCCACCTCATTTATACTTGGAGCACCTTCCTTTAGCTCATAAAGATTTCCAAATGAAAGATACCACTACCCAAGAACCCCTCCTCAAAATACATTGCCAATGTAGGAACAAATACCTCAACCATGCTGATGAGATTGGTCTTTGGGAGTCAAATTTGCCCAAATACCAGTTCCCCCAAGTCCACATTTTCCCAGAGATTGTCCACTATTGTCATGCCAATTACATTCCTAGTCAGAGAGCAGTCATGTCTCCAAACCAAACCGTACTTTTCACCATCACTTTTGAGTCAATTAATGAAACGCTACAACTCCAACTAGGGCAAAACCTAACTCCCCTCTCAATTGGAGACCTGCTACAACTCTATCCCAAGCTTAGCCCTGCAAAACTGGCCCAATTGTTCCAAACCTTCATAAGAAAAGAAAAATACATCCCCAAGGTCCCCCCTCCATATGTACCAGCTATTTTCTCTCCATGGGTCCAGAGCATTGTAGCTATGATATCATGCATTTTGGGTTACACCACAAGTGAGTACATTGATGAAATCATCCTTGCCTTCATGTCCATCTACACTCCAGGACAACCTCATGTTATCATTTATGACTATGCCCAATTTATAGCTGATAGGATGCATGAGAAATTTCTTAGAATGAGCAACGAAAGAGTCTTCAAATACTCCTTTGTTTTATACCGTCTATTCCTGTATTATCAGTCGGATAAGTTCCCATTCACCCTTCAGAAGCTGGACACCAAGGGTCATCCCTCGTTAGTCATTTTTTGGACCCCATTAATCGACCAATTTTAGTCTCCATACTCTTATTCTGATTTCATTGCTTATTTGTACACCCAGTCTTGGAAATGTTGACAGGAAGCCCTCCTCCTGGAATTAGTCCAGAAATAGAGAGAGTTCTTCAACTGTCCAAGGAGACCAAAGTGGGTGATTGGTACTTGTGCCAAAACCACACTGAAATTAGAATTTATGGTTGCATGCTGGCACCATACAAACTACTAAGATACCTCTCAATGAGGTTGTTTGCATTAGAATACTATAGACAAATTATCAACGCAGATGAGATAAACTTTTCCAATTCCAAGAAGAAGGGAAATTTCAAAATAAAAGACCAACTAGGCCCCTTCATATGCAACTCTAGGGAGGCAGACTAAGAAGCAGATGTAATATTGCAGAACATGAAGTACCAAAGAAGCTTTTTTTGGAGATATGATGCTTTGGAATTCATCACCAAGAAGAGACAAAAGGTCAAGCTAGGACCTTTCATTCACCATCCCATACCTGAAATAGAAGCCTATGCCAACCAATGAGAATGGGTGGAAGGTACCCTAGTAGACCAAGACAACACCGGAGTAGACATAGAGAATGCTCTCATTGATCTGGAAAAACAACTTGATGAGGGTTCTTTCCTATAGGTGTCGGAGCAATCAGAACAACCAGAGACAACCATGAGTACCCCCCCACTTTTGCAGATTCCTCTAAATGAGGAGAAAAACCTAAAAACAAGTAGGGAGGAGGCCACCACATTAGCCAGAGAAACCTCACAAAATCATGCAAAAACCAATCAAGCCAAAAGGCATAAGATGAATCCCATCTCTAAACAAGAGTACACAGAAGAGTCAGTAGAGGTCACAAGTACAGAAGGAAACAGAGGCAGGCCTATCACCCCATCTGAAGGCATGCAAGAGCCTTACACATCACAAAATTAGATTTTGGAAAGGCATCTTAGTGTTGAAGCATCTTCCTTTGGAATGCCTGCTGACAACGACCAAGATATGAAGGAAAGCTATAAGGAAATTAAAGAAATAAATGAGAGGCTTAAGGCCCAAACTTATGCCTAGTACCTGAAACTGACCCCACCAATCAAACAACGCTAATGTCAACCTTTGACATTAAAGAGGGAAAGCTGAAAATGACCTTTATCAAGCCTACAACTCAGCAAGCAAAGCAACATCAGATTTCAAGAAGGTAGATTTTGAAGTGTTGGATAGGGATATTCAGCCCATAGACCAAATTGAACCACATAAACAGGTTGGAGAGATGATATACTCCACTTTGACAGGGAAGGCCATAACTTCCCATCATCTATAGAATTCTTTGAACAACATATCTACACAATTTCAGTAGGAGAAGGCCTCCTCTCAGGCCAAGGGTACAAGGATCAAGTCCTTAGAGGACTTAGTAATTTAATTGGGACACGATCCCAAGGATATAAAAGCAACAGAACAACTTATTAAGAAGAAAAATGATGATATTGCTGCACTTAAGAAGAAGCTAAAGATGCCTCAGCTACAACATCCACAAACATTGGAAGTCTTAAAAGCCCAACAAGGGCATGAAGAACTCATGGACTTGGTTCTAAAGCTAAATGATTAGTTGAAAGAAACTGAAAAAGAATTGGATGCTTTAGTCCAATTGAAATAGGAATATGTGGCGACTTCTTCAACAAATTCTATCCCCATAGTCTCCACAACAGTGCCCTCCATCCTAGCAGCGTCTTTGGCACCAATAGCTCCACCTGCCACAACATTACAAATAACAAGAGAACCTACAATAGTAGCAGGTGCATCGGGAGAGAAAGTAGTAGAACTAGTTAAATGCATGGAAGAAATGTCTATCCAGGCTACTGAACTAAAAAGGTCAAAGGAAAAGGTGGCAAGCTTGGAAACTGATTGCAAGCTTGCCCAACTCAAGCAGAAAGAAGAAACACAAAAAGCTCATAGGATGACTGAAAGAATCAATGTCTTGGAGAAAGACTTGACTTTAGATAAACCATTTGGGCAAACTAAGGAAATTCTATGGGCCAATATCATTGACTTTTTCAATGATATTTGGCCATCAATCCAGGTTATGTTTTAGCAAACAGAGTTGGTAAAGGTAGCTACAAAAGTTATCCAGAAAGTGAAGGAGGAGTAGGGAGATAAGCCAGAGGATGCCAATAGACTCATCCACTTCCTCAACAACAAGAATAGATATGAGCTCCAGGAGCTAAATATAGAATATAGGACTGAGGCCATTCTATAAATAAGGAAGGTCCTTTCCAAAAGGAACCTTATGCTCAACCTAGAAGAACAGTGCCACAACATGCAGATAGTCATTGATAGATTCATGGCTAAAATTCAAGATTTTGAGGGAAAAAGGTCTGCGCAGTCCTATGGTTATCAATGACAAACTTATGACACAATTGGATTATGGAAATAGGCTCAGACAGTTGGCTAAGGAACAAGCCAACTCTTCATCCATAAAAGCATTGCCAACAGGAAGAATCTTGTATGACACATTTGAAAATTTGGTTTTCCTGGAGCATGAGGTCAAACACTTATTCCTCACGAAGCCAATTTTTTCCAAATATACTGAAGCCAATGAAATTTACAGAAGAATGATAAATGTAAAATTAACTGATGTAGAATGGTGGGAGAGAATTACCAATTAACTTTGATAAATTTATAGCAAAAATTCACTGCACAGTAAAAACAGGACAGCTAGGTAAAACAGTTAAAAGCAACACATCAGAGTTAAAGAGTATCAGGTTCAAAGTGTCTCAGCTGAAAGGTAAAGTTGAAGAATATTCCAGCGTCAAACCATACAACTGTCAGCCGGCATAAAAGGTTCTACTTCAACTGTAAAGACCAACACAACCATAATAAAAGGGATAACATGAAACAATTCAATAGCTGTCTCTATCTTCTTGCAAGAAGATATTTGTATTTCCTAGAATAAATCTCAAGTTGTTTTGAGATATTTTGTAAATAATTTTTGTATAAATACTTCACAGATTGAAGTATGTTGGGTGGATTCAAAACATTTCTATAGAATTATTTCTTTTAAGTCTTAAATTCTATTGTATCAATGATTGGATCAATATGTTGGATCAAGGAATAAAGATCAGATATTTCACTGGATTCCTGTGTAAAGAAAAGTTCAAATAATTATTCTCTCACGTTCAATGTTGTTTCTCTCTAAGTTTTTCCACAGTCTTATTTGTATCTGAAATCTTAATGCTATAATAAGGAATGATATCTCAGAATTTGTTTCACTACACCCTGTTTTCAACTATTATCCATTTTAATGTTTTCTGCTAAATTATCTAAGTTAAGGAATTCTTGATTTCTCCTTAGTTTAGGTAACCCCTTGTGATCTATAGCAAAGGATTCTTAATTGCCCTTTGTTCATGATTATCCTCTATTCTTCATTCTAACCCTGTTCTGAGAATTCTTAAGTGCTCTCTCACCCTGGTTAGGATTATTTCACCAATTTGGCCTAAATATTTGCACTTTACCTTGCTAGCCTGCCCTGTGGACCTAATGAAACTGTTCAAGATTAATGTACCAGATTCAAAAGTATATATAGTGCCATCCCAGTCAACCTTAGACCTCCACCTAACTTAGCTTTAATAAAGTTCCCTGATGGCTTTGACCCAGACATGGCATTCCAACTCAGGGAAAGAAATCCCCCAACATTAGAAGAAATGCAAAGTGTAGCTGTTAGTGTAGAGGCTAGTTTGTTAACTAAAAGAGCTAGAGTTAGAAATGACAAAAGAGGAAATGCAAAAGATGAAGCTTCATCATCTAACATTAAGATAGATAGTCTATCCAAAAGTATGGAAAAACTAATGGACATAATAGAAAATGTAGAGAGGAGACCTCAATGGGATAACCAACAAGCTAATCCAATTAGAAACCCTAACTTTAGAAAAATCAAAACCAAAAAACTGGAAAAAATGGACCGGAGCAGAACATTAGGCCTCCTTTCCAAGAAAATTATGCAGAAGCATCCATTCCAAAATATCTTGAACAAGATAGACAAATTGACCTAATGGGAGTGGATGATGAAGACTGTGTTTTTCTAACCCAAGACAATCAAGAACTGCATATGCTGCAACAATTGAAAATATAGTCTAGAGAGTCATTTAATTATAAATAAGGATATGATTCGACCATTTTTGAAGTGCATAAGAAGTATAAACTAAGGAGTAAAAAGAACATTGATGCCCTTGATCAATCCAAGAAAATCAAGGAAAACCCTATTTCTAAAATTCTCCAGATTCTCCCCAGATAGAACCAGAATGCTTCTGGCCCCACCATTGTAGATATAACCGCTAATCAACCTTTTTATGATCAAACATCCACTTCAATTGCGTCCAAGGAATCAATGGAAAAATCTCAAACACTAGAATTTAAAACCACATAAGGAGATCCCCAACAAAGGAAAAGAAGGCCATCCTACTCAAATTCGTGCTATGAAAATTCAAAACCTTCAAACAAAAAAATCCCCTTTGCCATTCAATTTGGGAGCAGAGGTAGCCAAGCTAAAAATTTCAGTTCCTTTAATAGAACTAATAAAAAATGAAACTTACAAATCACAGATAAACCAGACCTTAAACATTGCTGAAAATGAGGATTCTGTCAATTTGTTTGATGATCAGCCAGAATTCATATTTGGTCCAGATGTTAATGGCGAACCATTAGAAGGAGGAATTCCACCTTTTTACATTAGCCGTAGCATCCATGACAAAATTCTTCACAATGCAATGTTGGATTCTGGGGCCTCCCACAACTTAATGCCCAAATCAGTAATGGAGAAGTTAAACCTAGACATTACAAGGCCTTACAAGGACTTATTCTCATTTGACTCAAGTCAAGTAAAGTGTCTAGTGCTGATTAAAGACCTGTGTGTTACCTTAGTTCAATATCCTGCTAAGAGCATCTTTATGGATATTGTGGTTGTTGACATCCCACTGAAGTATGGCATGTTGTTATCTAGATCATGGGGAACCAAACTTCAGGGATCCTTATAACTTGATATGTCATATGCCACAATCTCTGTTTTTGGACAACCTAAGAAACTATGCCAAGAAACCTTAATGAAATATATGGTAAGTAGCCAGGATCGGCCTCAAAGTTTTCCTATCTACTCCATACATTCAGATATTGATTTTTTTATCCTGTATAATGTTGATAAAACACAATAAGAAATTTCAAAAAGTGTTAATATGGAACCAAAAGAAATTGCAGTTTCTTCCCAAAAGGAAACTAACCAAACTACAGAACTTTTCAATGAAGTAGACGGTCAAAATGCTACAAGTGATGAAAAAATTGTTTCACCATATGGGGAGAATTATGTACATGAGATATTATGGCATTTTGAATTTGATGGATCGGTCAATAAGTTAGGAGCTGAAGCAGGAGTGTGGATATACAATTTGGAAAATGATTACCCAGAAGGTCATGCATATAGATTAAATTTTAAATGTACTAACAATATTGTAGGTATGAAGCCTTAATTTTAGGCCTTAATTTAGTTAGGAATTTAGGAGCTAAAAGAGTTTTTGTAATCGGAGACTCCGACTTAATTGTAAAATAGATTAATGTTGTATATATGACCAAAGACCCTAGATTAAGTTCTTACAGAGGAACTATTATAGAGATACTTAACACTTTCCTAGAAACGAACCTTGCATTAACTCCTAGAAAACATAACATGCAAGCTCATAGTTTAGCAATGTTTGCCAGCACATGCAAGTTACCCTTCAACCTAACCATCAGTACACTGTTGAAATTAGGCGCAGACCTACAATTCCAGATAATTTGAAGAACTAGCAAGTATTTTCTAATGATAAATAGACAAATAACTTTTTAAATTTAGAAGAAGAGTTTGCAAATCATAATATAGATACTGACACATCAATAGACTCTAACACTAAAAATAAAATAGAAATAAGTGAGATAGAATGTGGAGAAATATATTTCATCCCACTAAACTTACAAAATCAGATGTAGAAATCCTAAAGCAAGTTGAGATTGATGAAATAATCAATGAAGATACTGAAGTTATTAATCTCAAAGACAATTTCTTACCTAAGGGATTAACCCCTTTGGAAGATTTGTTTGATTCAAATGATGTTCCTAGGAAGCCTAAAATGGAACCTTTGAAATCTGATATAGAGGAGTGTAATATAGGCACTGATGAAAATCCAAAATTAATCAAAATTTCAAAATCACTACCTCCAACCGAAAAAGTCAAATACATCTAGTTATTAAAAGAATTTCAAGATGTCTTTGCTTGGAGATATGAGGACCTCAAGTCTTATGACACCAACATCATACAACACACAATCTCTATTAAAGAAAATCAGAAGCCTTTCAAACAAAAACTTAGAAGGATTAATAATGTCCTAATACCCTCAATTGAAAAGGAAATCCAAAGAATGTATGATGCCAAAATAATTGCACCAATCAGATTTTCTGATTGGATTTCAAATTTGGTTCCAACTAGGAAGAAAATTGCTGAGATCAAACTTTATGTAGATCTCAGAAACTTCAACAAAGTATCACTTAAAGACAATTACCATCTCCCTAAAATGGATCATATTTTACAAAGGGTAGTTGGATCAACTAGAATCTCATTATTGGATGGGTTTTCTGGTTACAATCAGATCTTAGTTCATCCTGATGACCAAGCCAAAACTGCCTTTACTACTCCTTGGGGCACGTTCATGTATGTGAAAATGCCTTTTGGAATAATGAATGCAGGAGCCACTTTCCAAAGGGCTATGGATATAGAATTTTCCAAATAAATTCATGATTTCCTTGTAATATATCTAGATGACATTACTGTATTCTCAAAATCTGGCAATCAACACTTGGATCATCTAAGGCAAGTTTTTATTAAATGCAGGAAATTTGGAATTTCTCTAAACCCCAAATAGTCCTTATTTGGATTAGAAGAAGGAAAGTTGTTAGGTCATATAATTTCAAAAGATGATATCCGAATAGACCCTGCAAGAATAGAAGCCATCTTACAGATACAACATCCCAGTAACATTAGGGAATTACAAGATTTCTTAGGGAAAATTAAATTTCTTAGAAGATTTATTTCTAATCTAGTAGAATTAATTAGATCACTGAACGATATGTTGAAAAAATATTCGACCATAAAATGGACTGTCATGCGGAAAGAGTTATTTTTGCAGACAAACCTAACCTCCCTAGGAGTCTAAGACTCTCTAGTGACAAACAAGACAAACAAGAGCAATCCTTCTCTAAACATACATTATTCTATGAGAAACCAAGTGTTGTTCGATCCTACCACAAATCCAACGCTTGTTGTAGCAGTCCAGCCTTGCTGATCCAGATGAGCTCCTCCTTCACTCTAAGACCTGCATACACTAACAGTCAAACGATTACATAACACCTGAATATTTCATAAAACAAAGCATATTCATCATA
>APFE031471981.1:0-10564 GCA_000404065.3 Pinus taeda
ATTAATATTAAATTTATTAATATAATTTTGTCCTGATCTTAGAGTCCAAATTAGCAGTTAATTAGCCGTTATATAGCCTGGTCAGTTTATTTAACTTGCTAAGCCAGATACGTATCTTCAACTTATCTTGACGATAAACCACACTAGTTGGTTCAAAAAACTTCTGAAATTTTGAAATGTATGAAATATGTTGCAGTTTACAAGTTAAAGTATATAAAAGTATATAAAATATGTTGCAATTTGCACCTTTCGTGATTTGTTTTCTTATTAGTCCCACATTATAACTTCTGAACACACGTTAAAGGAATAATAAATGGCTACAGTAATAAATCTGTCCCTACATTTTTCAAATACATCATTCAAAATCCCTTTTGGCCGACAATTGTATAGTCATCACAACACCAGTTTCTAGCATACATGTCTTGAATGTTTATATTTTATCTCAGTGGTTTCGTTAAATGTTGTGTTATCTCCGTCATCATTCAAAATCCCTTTTGGCCGAGAGTTGTGCAGTCATCATAACACCAGTTTCTAGCATATATGATTTGAATGTTTATATTTTATCTCAGTGGCGTATTGGTTAAATGTTGTGTTATCTCAGTAGGATATTTTATCTCAGTGGCGTATTGGTTAAATGTTGTGTTATCTCAGTAGGATATTTTGAGAAGTTGTAATGAAAGCATTAAATGCCAAAAGAAATTCAAGATGGGATATGTAATTGCTGTAACAGTGGAGTTGTAATGGTATTCCAAATGGAAAAAAATGTCACTTATTTGTAAAATTTATGAAAGAAATATGTTAGTGTTTTGTTAGATGGGTGAAGAAAGGATTATATGGATAGTGTTTTGTTGGTATTTATGGATGTAGTGAAAAATTGATAAAGAGAAAGTTTAAGAAATGTTTTATGAATATTAAAATTTTGAATATAAAATAAAATGTTTGAATGGTAATTATGAAAGTAAAGCAAAATTTTACATAGAAATATGTTTTTTTTTGAAAATAAATTTTATAGAAATGGAAATTTTAATTGAGCATTGTGAAATAGATATTTAATAAAAAGGAAATTAAATAAATAGATTGAGTTTTTTTTTCTAAATTAAATAAAACTTTTAAGTTATTATCACATTTCATTGATACAATTTTTCTAAAATTTATTTTAGAATTTAAATTGGTTAGAATTTTAAAACTATATTAAAAGTTATAATTGATATACCATTTAAGAGAAAAAAATATTATAAAAATTTATTTCAAATGAATCATTAATTTTATTAATTACATTTACATTCAAAAAAAAAAATGATAACTTTGTTACAAAATAATAGTCTAAGAAATATATTATATTTTACAACTTTTATTTTATTTTAAACCATATGTTTAAATTCACATTTAACATTGATTAAATAGGTAATCAATGCATCTCATCCGGTACACACAATCCACACAATCCAAACTCTATTTTCTAACGTTGCCCACGTCGAATCACTTCCACAAGAAGACAAACACTGAGAGAGAAAGCTGATTCCAGTACACTCACTACTCTGCTAGCTGAGCTCAGAACTCTAATATGCACCCTCCCACCCACCTCAACGTACAGATTTTGCAGTTCAAGAAGACAAACACTGAGAGAGAAAGCTGATTCCAGTACACCCACTACTCTGCTAGCTGAGCTCAGAACTCTAATATGCACCCTCCCACCCACCTCAACGTACAGATTTTGCAGTTAGAGATGAACGGATGGCAGATTTTTCCACTGAAACTACTTTGCCAGTTGTAAATACAATTGCAAGGCTGTGGTCTATTTCATAAACCAACAAACCTGTCACTCTCAGTATCACCTTTAAATTCAAAGCTATAATAGTAGAAAAGCAGAAAGATGAAAACGGGACGAAAGCAGTCCTGTCTTCGATGTCCCATTTAGATCATGATTCTGTGATATAATATAAAATATGTATATCTCTGAGAAAAGCTGATCCTACCTGCAAAAGATGCTATATTGCTTTTTCCACCATTATCAATTGACGCCATTTTGCACTTACGTGGATGGTTGTGTATTGACAATGCATGATGTGACGAGGCCAAAAACAGTAAGGCGTTTGTTATGATGGCTTATATATATGAACATATTAGCAGATTACATCATAATTCTTTAGACTTCCACTATCATTTTTTTTTCTTTAATATAATGATTAAAGAATCAATAGATCTTAAGGAAAAACTATGCACAATATTTTTATTGATTTTCTGATCTGGACAAAGATGCGACTGTTTTAATATCAAATTAGCCAAGCAATCGATGTAGTATTTTGCGAGTTGAATTGGGTTTGGGTTTGTGATAGAGGTGATTTTCCGTCCATCTGTTTGGAATTGCTTTCCAAATTCCAGGGACAAGTGTCTCAGTAAATTGAAAGATTTCTCAATTGAAATTCCAGCGACAAGTGTCTCAGGGAATTGAATGCAATTAATTTATTGCATTATTCGAAGCTTGTATCTGTACGTGTGATTTCTCTGTTGAAAGATTGATTGATTGCATTATTTTTGAGCGTTTTGGGATTTAGTGAATTTTTTTCCATTTACAGCTTTTGACAAGACAGACATCATCACTTTGAAAATGGAGAGTTTGCCAAAGTACATAGTTTGCTGCAAGTACATATACCTTTTGACTATGAGGTTGATCATCAATTGTTAGTTTATTTAGATCCATTAAGATGAGGGTTCAAATTTTGATTGATTTTGGTCTCTGGAAAATAAGATGCATCGAAATTTTAAGTTTGATTTATTGAAATTGAATGGTTGATTGATTAGAATGTTTAATCTTTATGTTCTAAGAAATTGATTTATTAGATTCTAAACAGTTGATGGAGTATAACTCTTTTTATATAAACTGTTATAGTTATTGAATTAGTTAAATATCTTGAACACGATAGATTGAGGTAATTTTCTATTTATGTGAATTGATTTGTATTCTATTCTTCAAATGTATTTATGTTTATTGAAATGCTATTTCTACAGACACTTGGCTTGCCTTGATGTGCTTAATTTTGAATGATTGATTGGATTTTATTATATAAATAATTTAGAGAATGATTGGATTTTATTATATAAATAATAATTTTGAATGATTGTTTGGATTTTATTATATAAATAATTAAGATAATGATTTGATTTTATTATATAAATAATTGAGAGAAATTAAGAATAATAATTTGTATAATTTTGATTAAAATTTATTTTATTTTAGGTAATTTATTGAGTAAATTTAGTTTAGATAATTGAATTAATATAATATTTCTTATTTTGAATCAAAACACAATTCTTTCAATTTAACATTTCTATCGGCCTTTCTTTGCACCTTGGCCTTTCTTTGCACCTTCCTTGTAGGGAAATTGCAATTGCTAGTATTATTTTCCGTGCACCCTCTACGCTTCTCATCTCTGCGTTTATATTATAACTACTAAACCACTTGACGGGCTGTGTTCTGTTGGAAGGACTTGATCAGGTGATCTGTAGAGAAGACTAGATGGCGGCGCCTTTAGTGTTTCAGAGAGAGTGGACTGTAGAGATTAACGAGATGTTTAATGATGATGATGATCATCCTCTACCAAGCACGACTGCGATCCTGCGCGTGCCGGCTCCTCTGCTGGAGATGATCTACCAAGTTCTTATGCCTTCTCCTCTCCACATGCTTGGCTATATATATGGGGTGTATGGAAAGCAATGGGTCATCTTCCTTCAAGTCCTACGAGGTTGACACACGACACCCATGCAAGTTGACTCACCAAAATTCTTTGGCTGACACACATCTCCTCCATGCAGTATACATAACCATTCGCTCAAGTATTGGTTGAGGTATGCATTTAATTAACCATACCCACTCTTCACACATGTTAAGTCATGTTTTGGGGTTCCCACCCAAACTCATTAACTAATTCATGATGTGAGGCATGATTATAAATAATTGTTCTCATACTCAACCCATCTAAGGGCTATATGCTCACTAGAATTTTTTCACCGATTTATCTATGCCTTCTCTGTACACTTTGTCTCCTCTCCACCTTGTCAAAAGGCTAAAGTTTCTCAATCCTTCATCCTTCACACTTGGACCCTTTTCTTTCCACTTCCTTCTTTCTCTTTGTCCACATTTCATAAGGAGAGTGGGTAGTATGATGCCATACTCTACTCAGGCTTCCCACTCCAACTTCAATGCTTGTTAGCGTAGGCCAATACTTCATTAGGTATATAGTTATGAGAATTAAGGGTGGTTTGTATGGGCCTTCTCATGACAAGCTGTAGGGAAACCAACCAATATGCAACAGGAATTCAATGTGCATGCAATAACCCACCACAAGATTTCCCTCTTAGAAATTTGGATTCGTATGTCCCTCCATTAAATCCAGTCATCGATTTATTCACAAATAAATAATTTACATAACTGTGTTTATATACATGGGTTTTTATGGAAAAAGAGTTATTACACATTCTCCTATTCTAGATTATCTTTCCATCACACAAAATACTCTCTTCTTATTTTTGTTGATAACCATAACTCTATAAGCCACAATATCCTCTAGCTTCAACTCTGGGTGATCAACAATGAAGGATGCTATGTGTGATGGCATTCTTATAATCTTCAAAATAGCACTTTGTATATATATATATATATATATATAAATGCATATCTCCATCGCCAATGAACAAAATTGTGTATTATATTTTTCTTAATGGTTTGTTAGTCATATTCTCCTCACATTCACATCAAGTACATTTGAGGGTACATTAGGATTGCAAGTTGAACACCCTTAGTATTGCTTCTGTTGCACATTCTACGCATTGTATTACTGCACTAGGCCTTGTGGGTAGTTCAAATTCTAGTATCATGATTTGGTTTGAGTGAGTTGGTTTTGTTTATGCTAAATTTAATTTGTTAGTGAAATTGAGACTAACTAGGCTATCATCATCTATATTGTTCAATGGTGCAATTCAGTCAAACCTAAGTAATATTAGTTGTTGGATCATTATTGATGTGCATTTGGAAATTGTAAAAGGTATTGTTCCAAAAGGGCACATTAGGTTTACAAGCTGACCATCCTTAGTCTTGTTTCTGTTGCATATATTTTACATGTTATATTTCCTCAATATGCCTTGGGGGTTTTTCATCTTCCACTTTCTACTCTCACAATTTAAATTGTGTGAGTTGGCCATGTTCATTCTGCTTTTCTAGTCATTGAATCAATGTGTTTTTCTTTGTAAATTATGTTAGTTTTCTTAAATGATTTTAGTTTTAGGCTTTAGCTTGACATAATCTTTGTGGTAGTTCATTTTTTTGTTGATATCATAGTAGGATAAAGGGCTCTGCTGGAATGGGATCTTCAGAAAAAACTGAAAATAGTGAGCATGAATAACAAAACGTTTACAGTGAAACCAAGTGAATTGTGAACCATGATATGTGATAAAAAATAAAGCCAAAGTACATAAACAAGTACCTCAATTCATGAAAATCACCAAGGCACTACCTATGTTTTTAAGCTTCCTAAATTTGTTTCACTGTGTTAAAAGAATAATGTTTATCTTTGGCTGTCATCTATTGACAAAGCTATTTGTCCACCAAAGGAGCCACTTGTCTGGAATCCATGTGGGGCCAGTCTGACCAATTCATGGTCTCTATGGAGAACACTAATATACACAAGTTATATTCCACATTTTAAGTTTAACCATTTCTTGAATCTTAATACTTTGTTAGGACAAATAGTAACAAAATTGTGATCTTTTATGGATTTTAATTTATGGTTGTAATGTTTCATAGTACACTTTTGGTACATGAACAACATATTTGATGAAACCAACCTGGATTGTGCTTATGTTTTTTCTTGGATTTTGGCTTATCACCAATACTTGGTTATTTGTAATGTGATATAGCAATGCTTGTAATGTATGTCTCTATATAGTCCATTTATGATGAAGATGAGATAATTGATTTTGGTTATTATACTGGAAGACACTTAGATATCGAGTATGTCACTGATCTATGTCAGTGTTGCCTTTAAAAAGATGTAGGAAACTAGTGTATAATGGAAGTACCACTGCGAAACCCTCGGGTCTGCTGCAAGAATCGAATGTATAATAAAAGTCACATTCTATAATCTGCAAGAATCAAATTTATTGAATGTATAAGGGAGTGGAGCCACCAAGAAAACTCACAATATATGTGTATTTTTTTAACGCATATCACTGTTGAATATTCGATAACATAGACAAGTTGTTGAATATTCGACAACTGCCAGTCAGGGTACTCATTGGATATTGAACGAAAAAAACAAAAGAAGGGAGCGTAGGTACCATAAAAATCTCTTCAGACAGACCTCTAATATGTTGCATATCAAACGCTTCACCATCTCCTTTAAAGCGGCAAAGTGACAATAATTTTGTCACACAATATGTTTATGCCATCACTTACTTGATGCCTCAATGTAGGTTTTTGTCGTCGAACAAAACAACCTATCTGTCAAATATCTGACATGTTACTGTCGTCCTAAAAGTGTCGGAGCGACAACACTTTTGTTGCAATATTTACTTATTCCATTGATTACCCGATGCCTAAACGTTGATTTTTTCCGTTAGAAAAAATGACCTATTTGTCGAATATCCGATGGGATACTAGTGCCTGACTTGCCATATATTTGACATTCTATCTTTTGGATAACTGACGATTTGTAGCATCAAAAAAACGACTTATAAACGTCAGTATTTGAAAGACCATTTTGAGCTTTTTATGTGTTAGATAATCAACATATTTACCATTGCATATCCGATGGTAGGTAAACTGTCAATTATTTGACAGAATTCCAATGACGATTTGATAAGCACCAATGTGTTGGATAGCCGACGCCAATAAGTCGCACATCTGACTAATTTCCGTCATATTTTGGCCCCATTTGTACTAGTGATTTTGACCTTTAGCCCTGAAATTTATCCTTAAGAGATTACAATCACTGCACTTTTAGGAACTTTTTATAGAATTCAAATTTGATTCTCGAAGAGAAAGTTATGATGATTTTCCCTATGTCACGTGTTTGAGACAAAATTTATTTTTTTCTGTGATTTTTGTAAAAAGCATTCCAAATTATACCCAAAATTCCAATAGTTTATAAAACTAGTTAATATTTATTTTTTCAAATAAAATTTGGTTTTAATTGTTTTAATATTTTATTTATATATCAAATATTTTTATTATTTATTATTTATATTTATCTAATGAAAAAGTAAAATGTAATTTTATATTTTATTTTCTTGATGTAATTTAGCATTCACTATTAAGTCAAAAAGTTATATTGCAGATAGTCCTAATCTATTACTATAATATACATACATATTTACTTTCTTATGAATTTAAACCATGACATTATAGAAGAAAAACGCTATCCATTATAACATCATTTATAAAATATAATTATAATAATTTTACTTTATTTTTGCTTTTAAGAAATAGTTATAATATTTTTTTGCCATCAATTACTTTTTATAGAAAAGATAAACACTAATCAGCAAGACTATCTATAGATGTATATTGCACTTGTTTTTATTATTCACTATATAAGTTTAATTGATAATTTATTATCTTAATTATTTAAAAACAAATATTAAAAAGATATTAATAATGATATGTGATTTTTGGAAATATTAATACCCATCCAAATTAACCCTTTGCGACCATATACGTGTTAAAGTTTTTCGTTTCCAGAAAGGAAAAAAATTGATTCCATAAACGTCGTACGGGGATTGTGAGAATGTTTACACATTTTCAAAAAGAAAAAGGTTAATTCCACAAACATCCCGAAAAGAAAAAGGTTAATTCCACAAACATCCCACGGGAGTTTAGTGTCATACCGTAAAATCCCTGCCGCTAATTCGAGGCGCATCACGCCGGAGAGGTTAATTCCACAAGCATCCCACGGGAGTATGGTGTCATACTGTCAAATCCTGCTACTAATTCAAGGCGCATACCGCAGGAGGATTGTGGGAAGTGCGGAAAATAAATAATTTGTTAGGGGTATTAATTGAGTGGGGTTGAATACGTTGTTTTTTTTTTTTTGGTTTTTTAAAATTAAATTGGTGGGATATACAGTTGTGGCTCAATTAATGTTTTATTGTAGGTTGAATATTTGTTGTATGTGCCATATGTTAGGAGGTAGTTGTATGGGGTCCATATTGTTTATAGCAAGGTGTTGTCATTATTTGTCTATGGATTAAAGAAGTTTGGGAAGAATTATTTGTACATTTGAGGCAGTGAAATTGGAAAAACATTTAATTTTGGAATATGATGAGTTCAAAAATATGAGAAAAAGTTATGAGAATATGTTAGCATGAGTGTCTTGGCATTGTCTTTTTTGCTAGGGGATTGTTAGAAAGTTAGACCAGCTCATCATCAATTTTAATAAGAAAATGATTGAATTGCAAAAAGTGAAAGCAAGGAACCCATAGTCCTATTTGAATAAGAAAAATATTGAATTGCAAAAAGTGAAAAACATAAACCCATGGTCCAATAAACTATTTTTAGGGAATCCGAAAAACATTTAATTTTGGAATATGACCCTTTCAAAGACACGAGAAAATTATGGGAATATTTTAGCATCTATTTCTTGGCATTGGCTTTTCACTTAGAGGATTGTTGGAAAGTTAGGTCAACTCATTGTTATCAATTCGAATAAGAAAATGATTGAATTGCAAAGTTAGACCAACTCAATATCGTCAATTTGAATAAGAAAATGATTGAATTGCAAAGTTAGACCAACTCATCATCATCAATTTGAATAAGAAAATGATTGAATTGCAAAAAAGTGAAAACAAATAATCAATAGTCCCATTTAATAAAAAAATATTAAATTACACAAAGTGAAAAGCAAAAATCATAGTCCAATAAACTATTTTTTTTTAAAATAATTTGGAGTAATTTATATGCTTATGTTTTCTTAATAATTATTATTTATATTTTTTTTAAATCCTATATTTACATATTATTATTTTTAATTTATATTAAATATTATTTTTTATATTTATATAAAAGGAGCCTGTATATTATATTTATATTATAAGATGAAAAAATTATAATATTTTTTACTTTTAAAAATAAATAACTAATAGTATATTTTTTAAAATTAAAGAGTGATAAATGATTTATATTACATTCCTTTATTTTTTAAAAAATATTTTTTAATAATCTTTAATTTTTATAAAGACCAATATTTTTACATCATGTCTAAAAACAATTAAACTATATTAGATATAAAATAACTTTTTAAAACAATAAAACTATATTAGATATAAAACAATTTATTAAAGATGTTAGTTGGGAAAATGCAAAAGAAAAAAAACAGGTCTTAGATGTGAATTTGCATGTGGAGAGAGGAAACTTTATCTCTTCTATTAAGATAAGGAGACTTTCTTGTGAACCTTAAAATATCATTTCATTTTATTCTCTTCTATTAAGATAAAAAAGAAAAAAA
This sequence comes from Pinus taeda, assembly GCA_000404065.3. Classification (NCBI taxonomy): domain Eukaryota; kingdom Viridiplantae; phylum Streptophyta; class Pinopsida; order Pinales; family Pinaceae; genus Pinus; species Pinus taeda. Next base: position 9,498 of record APFE031471981.1, read on the forward strand.
CAAGTCTTAGATCTGAATTTACATGTGAAGAGAGGAAACATTGTCTCTTCTATTAAAATAAGAAGACTTTCGTATGAACCTTAAAATATCATTTCATTTTATTCTCTTCTATTAACATAAGGAGAAGACTTTCTTGTGAACCTTAAAATATCATTTCATTTTATTTATTATATTATTTTCTGTGCACATTCCAATGTGTTCTGCGCTTCCCAGCTCTGCGTTTATATTATAACTACTAAACCCCCTGACGGGCTGTTTTCTGTTGGAAGGACTTGATCAGGTAATCTGTTGAGAAGAGTAGATGGCGGCGCCTGTAGTGTTTCAGAGGGAGTGGACTGTAGAGATTAACGAGATGTTTAATGAGATGTTTTTTGATGATGATGATCCTTTACCAAGCACGTCTGCGATCCTGCGCGTGCCGGCTCCTCTGTTGGAGATGAAACCAGAGGCCTTTATTCCGCAGTTACTCTCGCTTGGGCCTTACCACCGTTCGAAGCTGGAGAAATTTATTGATTCTCCTTGTGCGGAACTTAGGATTTCAATGGCCGAGAGGTACAAAGTCAAGTCTGCGGTCACGCTCTCACGGAAACTGCGCGAATCTGGAAAGGACTTCGAGTGCATAGTTGAAATAATGAACTGGATGCGCCCAGAGATTGAGAGTTTCTATGGCTTGCCAAGTAGTACAGAAGGCGAGTATGGTAAGAACTTTTCTCGCATGATGGCCATAGATTCATCCTTTCTCTTACAATTCTTGAACATCATGTTTTCCCTTTCTATATCAACACTCACCTTAGGCCCTGCAACGGCGAGCTTTTTTGGGGCTTATTACTGGTGTATCGCGCACGATATTGTGAAGCTGGAGAATCAGATCCCACTGCCTGTGCTGAAAGAAGTTTTGGACTATGTGAAAGAAACAATAGGTGATGAAAGCCATCCATTGTCGGCTATGTGCTGGGAAATGTCTCCTTTCCAACGTAGTATGCCTAAGAATCTGTTTGATGAAATGGAAACGGAACCGCATATTCTGGGCTGCGTCCACAGATCCCTTTCTCAAGTACTGCAGATGC
>APFE031471992.1:6107-22217 GCA_000404065.3 Pinus taeda
AGTGACCAAATTTTGCTTGAAGACTCACTGAAATGACAAAATTTGACCTTGACACTTTAAAATCACTTTGTAAGAGCACATTTGATCACTGGAGGAAGGCTGGAAAGACTGACACTAACGTAGTATTTGAAAATGGCTCCCACTAATCAAAATAGGTTGATGTCAGCCTATGACATCAAAGAAGGTAAAATGATAACGAGTTATTTCAAAGCTAAAGTGTAACAACCTCAATCAGTAGTAGATTACCACAAAACTAATTTTGAGGTCATGTTAAAAGACATTCATCCTTTAGGCCAAATTGAGTTACATAAACAAACAGGGGAGATGGTCTACTCTACATTGACTGGTAAGGCCATGATGGCCCATAAACTGGAGAATTATTTACATAATACAACTGCCTAATTACAGCTGGAGAGAGCCTCCTCATAGGGTAATGACAATAGAATAAAATCTTTAGAATAATTGATCATTGGGTTAGGTCATGATCCGAATGATATGAAGGTTGTAGAACCTTAATTAAAAAGAAAGATGAAGACATAGCTGCCTTAAGACAACAACTAAAGTTGCCTCCTTCAAGGCATCCACAGACTGTAGAGGTTATACAACAAAGGTCTAAAGAAGACCAAGACCAAGCAAGAGCTGGAAAAATCATTGAAGAATAGGCAGGGAGAGTCGACCTCTCAGCCTCCCATTGTAATACCAGTAGTCTCAATTGCAGTCCCTTCAACCCTTGGAACAACTTTGGCCCCAAAAGCCCCCTTAGTCACAACTGAGATAGTCACAAGAGCAACAATAGTAGGAATAACACAGGAAATTATTTCAAGTTTGAGTACAGAAGAACTCATAAAATCAATGGAGGAGATGAAGCTCCAAGTTTCAGAGTTGCAAAAAGTGAAAGAACAGTATGACACCTTAGAACAGAAATATGACCTTTCAAAGATAAAATTTTCAGAAAAAGTGAGGGAAATTAAGGGGTTAGAACAAAAGGTGAAATCATTAGAAAAGGACCTCACATTTGACAAACCTTTGGCAAATATTAAGAAGATTTTTTGGACCTATATCACTTAATCTATAAACGATGTTTGGCCATCAATACAAATAATTTTTGAGCAAATTGATTTGGTAAAGGTAGCCTTAGAGGAAATTTAGAGGACAAAAGCAGAATTAGGAAGGATGCCTGAGGAAGCCACCAGGCTCATAAATTTTTTGAATAGCAAGAATAAGTATTAGCTTGAAGAACTGGGCATTTATTCTGGAAGTTAAGAAGGTATTAGCCAAAAGGTATTTGATGCAAAATTTGGAAAGAAGATGCCAAAACATGCAAAAGGAAATTAATTCTTTTATGGAGAAATTTGGTATTTTGGAGAACAAAGGTTTACCCAGCCCTTTAGTTATAAATGATAATTTGATGAGGCACATAGATTATGTTGGCAAACTAGATCAATATGCAAATAACCAAGCAAGTTCATCAACTAGCACATCAGCACCAAAGGCACTGCCTATGGGCAGAGTTCTCTATGACAGTCTAGAAAACCTCTTCTATGTTGAACATGAGCTAAAGGATTTGTTTCTAGTTCAGCCTACTTTTTTCAGGTACACAGAGATTGATGAAATCCTCAGAAAATTTCAAAGGAGAAAAATACCACAACCAAAATGGTGGGAAGAAATGCTACAAATTTTGTAATTTGTCCTTAGTAAAATGTAAATTTTGATTATTTACTGCAGTCAATGATGGTAAAGAGGATAAACATAGATCAAACAGGTAAAGAGTATAAGAGCAGGTTAAAGTGTATCAGTAAGAAGATGAAAAGCAGAACAACCAGCATAGAATTCCATCAAAGACAGCAAGATGCCTAATCATAGGGTTTGACTCCAACACACTCACAAGAATAGGGACAACAAACCATTAGTTTTCCTCTATCTGCTAACTACGAGACCATCTGTCTCTATTTTCATGTAACATATAGTTAGTCATCTCAGAATATATCTCACTTTGTTATGAGATATTTTATTATAATTTTTTTTGTATAAATACTCCCTCATTTAGAGTATTGAGGGTGGATTCTTAGACATTGCTGTAAAACTGATTATTTTAGAATAAAGTGTTGTTGGACCAAATCTTGCATGGCTGGTTGGATGTAGAATTGATACAAAGGACTTTTCCCAAGATTCAAGTGCAATACATCAGACAAATAAGTATCTTATAACTCATGTGTTATTATTTTCCTATTTAAATATTTCAATTATGTTCCATATCCGAATATTAAAACAAAAAAGCTTAATTCAGAAAGTGCTTTAGTGCAATCTATTTTAATCGTTTTTATTCTCAATGTTTTCCTCTAAACTATGATAAGCAGTGAATTCTTAATTGCTCCTGTTTCCTAGTTTACTCATTTTGATCATTTGGTAAAGAATTCTTAATTGCTCTTTATTGGTGATCAATCATATTCCCTCTTCTCAAAACATGTGGAAGGATCCTTAAGTGCGCTTCTTCCCTTTTGTGCCCATCCCATTCTTTCAAGTTATCATTTGCTCCTTGTTTAGCTATCTTGCCCTATGAAGCCATCCTTTGCTGAGAAAACAAATCCAATTTAGCCATCTTCCTTTGACTCCATTAACCCAATGGCCTGAAATACTCAGTGATACCCCTTTGCTATTGAATTTCACCAACAAACTCAATCAAAATCCCAAAGCTCTAATAACTAGCCTAAAACCTTATAAAACAAAGCTAAATATTAAAGAGAGAGCCTTCTCTAGGTACAAATTGGCTAGATTCTGTACGAAAAAGTTGGTTTGTGGTTACCTCGAACCTCTTTCCTCTTCTTACAACTTCTAGGAAAATCTGAGTGATAACATTACCCGAAAAGAAAAACCTTCTTAGTTTCACAAAAATGACATATTCTTTCATCCCAAAAGGTCTTGTGAATTGACCAATGGCGGATTTCATTATGGAGCTCATGTGAATTTGTTCTTATTTTAAAAATGCTCATTTTATTTTTTATGCCCTAATGATCTAGCCAATATTTGACATAGTTATGCCATCTCTACTTGAGCTAAATGTAATTTTATCTAGAGTTTGAAGCAATTTAAGGAAGCCTATTACCTTCCATTTTCATCAATACATCCTTGATGAAGATGAGCCAAAATTTTATAATTAAGTAAAGAGATCATGGGGTTCGAATTTATATAACTAACCAACTCATTTCAAATAAAAAAGATATTATTTTACTAATTGAATTTAATTATTTGATGATGATGATGATGATTAAGGTACACTAAGATAAGAAAACAACCTCTCAAAACTTAAGAATGTAAGATATTATTTCAAATTATTTAGAAGTTGGATCCCTATTACCTCCTATAGAACAAAATGGATTAGGGGGCAAGCCAAGGTGGGATTTAATTTTCCCTAGTTTGCTTCCCATGGAGTAAACTAACATCTACAATTCGTCCAATTGGAAAAGCATATCTTCTTTTGTAGTGTTCCTTTCCACTAACACAGCCCAATATAAATTTGAGATGCCAGTAAATATCTACTCTATGCACAAAGTGATTGAGACACCCTAGGGTTGGCCCATGTCTGAAACCCATTTAGTGACATTTGTAAGCACCTCAGAGTTAGTAATCCATTACCGTTCATCTACTATTTCGCACTCGACTTAGGTGATCTCCTCTTGAATGATTGGTGGAGTAAAGTTATAATAATGAGCAGTAAAATTACTCTCAAATCGATGTTGGGATTTGGTACTTCCAATGTCTCTATAATAGGTAGTGGCATAACATGCATGGGGGTTTCTACCTCAACATGGTGGCCATTGGAGAGGTAGGCTAAGTGTAATCACAAAGAAAATGCATTGAGGAGTAAGATTTCGACAAAGAGAGATTGATTAGGAATGGACAACGACTGTGGAGGAGATAGATGAGGTTAGAGGGAAAGATGGTGTTGTAACATTTTCTTGTTAAAGGAAATGTTACAATTTTCTTTGAAAATTTCCAATTTATTTTTTGGAACTAAGGCCAATAACCAAGAATACTTCAGGGAGAATAGTTCCAAAATCACATAAAATATTCATAGTTCTATATATAATGGTATCATCTGAATGAATATAACTGAAATATTGGTACCCTTGGCATATTACATCAAGTGGGATCTTGGAATTTGCAAAAAAATTATAGTCACAGAGTAGAAATGAAGAGAGCTTTAAAAAAGGTAGCGATCATTGCTCATATTGGTAAAGCTAATGTTTATATATATATCTATCTATCTATATATATATATATATATATTATATATATAGATATATATATAGATAGGTCTCAATTGTTTTACACAACCTTGTTTTGTTCATCAAAAGTATTGGAATTAGAGCCCAATCTCCAAGTTTATTCCAGTTATCAAGCTAACTTTATTAGATACCAAGAAAACATCACAAAGGGTCAAATAAAGTCAAAATATCATACACATAAGGTGCCATGAAGGAGTTCATGTTGAACGATTATGCAAGAGCAGAGTATTGTGCACAACACATCAATATGACATATATGCATTGGTGCTTATATTTGGATCAAAATTTTAAAGGAGGGAGACCTTGGGTTTGGGCACAAGGTTCCAACAAAGGGATCCACTCTAGTCTAGAATTACACTGACATTGTCACCTTAATTAATCAAAGAGAAAGGCATCTCACCCAAGGCATGTCGAGACTAAAAAATGATAAGGGATCACAAATAGGAATCAAGGAGTAACACAAAATACAATTTGGTTCACACATTCATAAAAAAATCCCCATTAGAAAACATGCATCATTCATAAAACATAGATTTACAACATGACTTGTAAAATAGAGAGCATCCATATCTTATACAAAAGAATATTTTAAAGGGCCCACTAATTTCACCACATTTCATGGACACATGACATATACACAACTCCCATTTTATTAATATATAATATCATTCCTACATAAAAATAGCTTGGTCATTATAGCAGGAGCATCAATCACATTACATGCTAAATCTTAGAAGGAGAGATAAATGCACATAGTCGGTCTCAATTGTCACAGTGGCAACACCTTGACATAGGGTCCTCCCTCTCGAATTATACGATTGCCCCTTTAGGTTTTATAGGCTTTCCCGCTTACCTGATCTGCTCATTGTCACCATGGATATCATGCCCATTCCTCTCAACAACTTCTGTAACTCGACCTGAACTTCTCATTTCCACACCCTTATCTTCCTTTGGCAGTCTCTATGAACTCCGCCTCAACTACTCCTTCCTTCTTTTTTTTCACACCCTTCTTGTCATCTTCAATGTTTGACTATTGTTGGCTTATTCCTTTCCTTTTCTTTGGTGGTCTCCTATGCAACTGCTTTCCAATCAGACCTGGTCAAAATATGCCAAAGTTTTGTTCCTTGGAAATGAAGGACCCAACAGGTCCCGACCACAATCTATTGACTCATTCGTAGGTCAATCCTTTGTTGGAGCTTTTGCTTCTGCTACACCTTTTCCTGTGCCATAGGTTCACCTTCAAATGAATGACCCAACTTAAGTATTGATTGTATAACATTGGCTTTGAACTAATAGTATCTAGTGATCACAAAACGGCAAGAATCCATCATAACGGTAGCATGATCAAGAAATGGTGTGGTAATTTTAGCAGTGGGGTGTTCTAGCTATGTACTCATGAGGGCGTTCTATTGGTTATCAACTTTGGTGTTGAGCTACCAAAATTTTTGAAAATGAGTATGTGAAGTTGGTTTGAGGATGTGTAGCATAACTTTAATAGCATGAGATGATTCTTCAATCTGGTGGACCTGCTTCTCCAATGAATCAGTGTGAGTGAAAAAATCCTGATGTTGGTCAAGATCGACTGTGAGTAGGGCTTGATTGAACAACTGCTGGGCTTGTTGAAAAAGCTCATATATGGGATGATTATTTTTGGAGGGGAACACAAACCAATCATGAATCTATCAGAAGATGTCTTGCACATATGCAACAATGTGACATAGAGACTCTTTAAGAGAAGTCATGTCTGTGATTTTCTGATCAATTTCTACGACATACAGGGTGATAGGGCCAGGAAGCGTTATCTAGGAGGCTGCAATGGTGTTCTTCAACTCTCAGTTTATAGAAGCAAGTTCAGTATACGCTTCTCCAATGTGGTCGTAACATTCAGGAATGGGTAGAAGTAGAAAAATATTCTGGTGCATTAGGCACCACTTCAGCAAAAGTTGGTCATAGCTTCTGGAATTTGGTGCTAATATCCTCAACCTAGGGCTACAGTTCTTTCTTTTCATACAATATCTGATATTGCTCAGATGTAAAGGAAAGAATCTGCTGTTGTTGTTGTTCATTGTCAATGACTAAGTTATTGTTAAGGGCTTCTGCCTATTGAGCAGTAAGTTGTATAAAATTAAACAATGGAGATGATCACCATCTTCTGAGAGTGTTAGGCGACATGGAACTAGGTAAGGGAAACCATGCTTGTAGAGGTTGAATGCTAGTGACATAATTTTTAGATTGACCCTATGGGAAGATCTCTCTCATGCCTGAATCTACTCACTGTGGAATTTGGTGTAGACTTCTTCAACCATTAGTGATGGCTGCTATCCTTTGAGATGACTCTAGGTCAATTAGTCATGCCAGAGCATCTAAAATACTTTGGTTTTATTTTTTATTTTTTTTGGATGACCTTAGTTATGAATGATTTGAAAACAGGTGCTTGAACCTATTTACTTGCAAAATTAATTAAAAGGGTTGTTTATTTGTCCAAAATAGCAATTTGATTTAAAGTGGATGATTAGTAGAATTTGTTGAAGTATAACTTGTTAAATATTCAGACATAATATTTAATTGGCCATAAGAATGAATATAAGTAACCAATGTTTACTTACACAACAAAATATATCTAAGAAAATGCAAAGGGCGTGGCAATTAATAAATAAAGGGGAGTTTACAATAACATATAACTTCATAAATTAGTCCTTGATTAATATTTATAACTCCACAGGGGATTTAAGGTTGACTGAAACTCAGTTTGATATTACCTAGATATTTGCATAAATAATTAAATATATGAATAAAACATTATGAAATATCACAAAGAAAAACTCACAGGAAGGACAAGCTATAGAAGGAAAATTTAGAACTCTTTTATTAATTGCAACAAATCTCCAGCTCGATTACAATTTTGCTCCAATGTTAATACAAGGGTTCAACCCATAATAACTCTATTGAGGAGCTATTTCTACAAAAATAAATATCTGTTAGAGATATTTCTTACAAAATTTTACAAAAATAGTACAAATAATAGGAAATTGAAAACTTCTAAGTGGTGGCACTATTCTTTAAGAATATGTTGATGACTGGTCCAAAAAAGTGCTGCCCATTTGTCTGTCAGTTGAAGATGAAAGCTACTCAATTACTTTGTAGAAGTGATCCCATATTTGTTCACTTGGTATGGTGAGATTTACCAACTTTCTGTAAAATTTATCTACTTCTATATATTTCTCAAAAGTGGGCTTATTTATAAAAAGATGTTTTATTTCATGCTTAATGGTCGAATCAAAATCTAAAGCTTCCAATGCTTGCTTCCCCATAATGTGCCCTTTTATGCCTACAAAACTTGATCTATCAGTTGCTATGTTGTAAAGTTTCTGGTAGTATTCCTCCAAACTGATAAGCCTATCATTTGGAGCTACTAATCCTAGAAATCCTCTATGATTAAGTAAATTCAACTTAAAGTGAAACCTTTGAACAAAGGTCCTTAATGCTTGACATTTAGTTTCTAGTCGTGTCATGAAGTTCTTCTTTTGGAGAACCTTCTTGATCTCCAAAATGGTTTATGTTGAATCTGTCTAAAATATGTATTTACTCCAACTCTGTCTTGTTCTTTGAATGAAGAACTCTGATCATATCAGGAGCCTCCCTTGGTTTATCTTTAAGCAACTATTTCACTTCATCAATGGCTGCTTGACATTTGTTGATGAGTTTCTCCTACTCGAAAACGATCTAAATGGGTGGCCATATTTCAGTTATGGCTTGACTAATGTTTTTCCAAATGCTTTCTTTGGCTTGGGCCAAGGTGTGTGCCATCAATGATTGACTCTACAACTCTTTGATCCTTCTATTCAATCCATGTGTTTTCTGCGTTTCCTCAACATATAAGCTGTCATTCTTTATTTTCTGTGCTTCCAAATTCTGGATTTTCTTATGGATCCTTTCATTCTCTTTCTTTTGATGAGTGAGTTCCTGTGAAATTTTGTTCAAATCCTCTGTTGTCGATGTAGATTACCCTATGGCTGATGAAGATGTAATAGGAATAGTTGTGATGGGGGCTATAGATAATTGAGTAAATTGCTCTTTTTCTTTAAGCAACTTCTCAATTTGTTCCTCCATGGTTTTAATCTGTACATTTCTCTCAATTATCAGTTTGAGCATTCCTTCCTTATGTTGTTCAGTCTCTGCTATTTCCTTAGTCTGGGGGTCCTTTGGAGAACGAATTTTCAACTGTTTTATCAATGCTGCAATATTTGTGTTCTTCCTCCTGATTATATCTTCTGCTGCTTTTAATGACTAAGTCCTCCAATGACTTAACCCTATTATCCTTAGCCAGGGACGATATTTTCTCAATTTTCAATTGAGACTCCACATTTGATAGAGCAATTTTAAACTTTGACAATGCCATGGCAGTGTTGGTCATGGTTGAGAACAACATCTAGCCAGACTGCCTATGCATGTCCATTTGGTCAGTTGGATGAATTTGATTGGCGTCAGATGAGAATATAGTTTTCTTATAATAAGAAGAACCTTTGGGAAAAGGTACTTGAGCTTACAGAAAGGAAATCTACATTCTTCCCTTCTTGCTGTCAAATGCTATTAGTAACTTGTGTTGTGAAGTGGAAGTCTACTTCCAGAACTGTGCATAGACATTAGCCTTTAAAGCTTCATTCTTCTGCTTGATCTCAAGAAAGTTAGTGAAAAAATTTGACTCGTCTGGTTCACTTGGTCCAACAGACTAAGTAATCTCTAGCAAATTTTGTGAAGTAGAAGAGGAATAAGGAGTAGTAACTACAGGCTCCTCAATGCCTATAGATACCTATGAATTGTTAGAAAATTATATATTATGGAGCAATGGAACACATAAAATATTGCAGAAATATAAACACAGAAAACACATAAAACAAGAGAGACGCAGATATACATGGTTCACCCAGTTTGGGCTACGTCCACCCCGAACAGCTAGTCCTTCCTTTCTATTATCCAACAAAATGAAGAGACACAACCTACAGCAGATCCGCTGTAATATCCTCTGTTTTCTCTCACAGTCTGACCTCTCTATTTCTCACTCAGAGAATACACATCTATTACATAGCCTCAAATACAATTCCCTCATACAAAGAGAGGGGTTGCCTTCTAGGGCAAAAAATCCCTAAAGTAAACATATGTTCTACCGTCCAATCATGCGCCTAATGAACGACCCAGATTGAATAGAAATTACTATACTTTTACAAGGCAATTTTACATCTATTTTTAGCTTCGGGGGCACTACCCCCAAAACCCCTGCCGAGGGATAGCTGGCCCTCAGATCCCCCAACTAGGGGGGGATCGGTCTCACTGAACCCCTGCGGGGGGGACAAGTCCCCCCCACACCCCCCCACGTGGAGGTTTGTACAAACTTCCTGGGGTATACATCTGACTGAAACAAAGACCTTTAAATAATCATGCTCCACACCCAACAATCTCCCACTTGGAGAATGATTGTAGCAACTCCATTGCTGCTTCATTTTCTGGACAATGACTCCTCTTTGGACCTTGTTGTTTCTCATCTTCATCGTCATCCTTGAAGACCAATTGAAACTGAGCATATTCTCAGTTTCTCCCTGGTTACAACTTTTGTTAGCATATCTGCAGGATTCTAGCTAGTGTGTATCTTTTCCAGCTTCAACTCTCCATCTTCCAACATTGATCGTATGAAATGGTACTTGAGCTGTATGTGTTTAGTCCTGGAATAAAATGCTGAGTTTTTTGCAAGATGAATGGAACTTTTTCTATCACTGTATAATGTGCCCATATCATGCTTCTTACCCAATTCATCCATAAACCTTTGTAACCAAATCATTTATTTACTAGCCTCTGTAGCAACAACATACTCTGCTTCTGTTGTTGAAAGTGCAACAACACTTTGGATTTTTGAAACCCATTTGACAACTGTTCCACCTACAGTAAATACATATCCTATAGTGCTCCTCCTGTTATCTCTATCACTTACCATATCTGCTTCAACATATCCCTGTAGAGAAATGTTTGAACCACCAAAGCATAATGCTTGATTTGTGGTACCTTTCAAATATCTGAGAATCCATTTCACTGCCATCCAATGTTCCTTTCCTGGATTGTTCATGTACCTACTTACAACTCCCATTGCATGTGCAATATGAGGCCTTGTGCAGACCATTGCACACATTAAGCTTCCAACTGCTGCTGCATATGGAACTTTAGACATATAATACATGTCTTCTTGGGTCTTTGGGCACATTTCATTACTAAGTTTGAAATGGCTAGCAAAAGGTTTACTAACTGGTTTTGCATTGTGCATATTAAATCTTTTCAACGCCTTTTGTATGTACTCATTCTGAGACAATGTTAATTTGCAATTTTTCCTGTCTCTAGTTATTCTCATACCAAGGATTTGTTTTGCCGCGCCCAAATCCTTCATTGCAAATGAATTTGCCAATTTTATTTTGAGCACATTTTATTTCCTGCATGTAGACCCTGCAACAAGCATGTCATCTACATACAATAACAATATAATATAGCTACCATCATTTTGCTTTTTCAGATAAAGACAATGATCAGAGTGACACCTAGTATAACCTTATTCAAACATAAACCTATCAAATTTTAGATACCACTACCTTGGAGCCTGTTTTAAGCCATACAAGCTCTTCTTCAACCTGCACACTAGTTTCTCCTTCCCTTTACCTCATATCCTTGTGGCTGCTACATATATATCTCTTCCTCCAAATCCCCATGAAGAAAGGTTTCCTTTACATCTAACTACTCAAGATGAAAACCTTCAGGTGCTACTAGACTTAAAATATTTCTGATTGAAGTCATTTTAACAACATGAGAAAATATCTCATCAAAGTCTATACCATTTTCTGTGCAAACCCTTTCACCATGTGTCTAGATTTATACCTTTTTCTACCTCCATCTTCTTCCTTCAACTTGTAAACCCATTTATTCTGCAATTTTGTTTTACCTGCATGCAACCTGACTAAGTCCCAAGTTTGGTTATGTGCTAAAGAGTCCATCTCTTCTTTCATGGTTTTCTCCCACTTCTTCCTGGTTTCTACCTGTACTGCTTCTTCATAACATTCTAGTTCACCATATTCAGTCAACAATACATAATATAATGAAGGAGAGTATCGTTCAGGGGGTCTACTTATCCTGGTAGATCTTCTAACACCACTTTCAGGTGTTTGAGGTGCTTGTTTCTATTGTGGATGTTGTTATGGATGTTGATCATTATGATTTTCAGGCACCATCACTTTTTATGTGATCTCGTCAAGCATTGTGTATTCTCTCTTTTCTTTTTCCTGTAGTTGATCCTTATAAAAAACCTTTTCATTGCATATGACATCTCTGCTCCTAATGATTTTGTGTTTCTCATAATCATAAAATAGATGACCAAAATCATTAACACCATATCCATTAAAGGTACATTTCTTTGATTTTGCCTCAAGCCTCATTCTATTTTCTTTATTAATGTGGACAAAGGCTTCACAACCAAAAGTCTTTATAAATAGTAGTTTACCTTTTTACCTGTCCATGCTTCCTCTGGAATACCACCATCCAAGGAACTTGAAGGCCCTCTGTTTATTAGATAAAGAATAGTATCTACAACATCTGACGAAAATTGTAAAGGCAATCCTGCATGCAATCTCATGCACCTTGCACGCTCCATGATTGTCATGTTCATCCTTTTTGACACACCATTTTCTTGTGGTGTTCCTGGAACTGTCTTCTCTCTGCGAATTCCATTCTCTAAATAGTACCTATCAAACTTTTTGCTACAATATTCACCTCCATTATCTAATCTGAGACACTTCAACCTTTTTCCTGACTCATTTTCAACCAGAGCTTTCCATTTCTTAAAAGTATCAAATACATCATATTTATTTCGAATACAATAAATCTAGGTTTTTTTGGTTACATCATCAATAAAAGTAACATAATAACGATAGCCACCAAGAGATGATACCTGAGCAGGTCCCCATACATCTATATGCACAAGATCTATTTTTTCGCTCTTCTTTTCTTTCCCAACTCTGAGTAATTTGACTCTCTTCTGTTTTCCATAAATACAGTTCTCACAGAATTTTAAATCAACATGTTTCAAACCTGGCAATAAAATTCTTGAGTGAAGAATCTGCATCCCCTTCTCACTCATGTGCCCAAGCCTATGATGCCACAATGTCGTATCTTCTCTTGTACACATTAAAACATTAACAGAATTAGAAATACCATTACATAAATACAATGTACCAACCTTTTCTCCTTTTGCTATTACTAGGGATCCTTTAGTGACCTTCCAGGTTTTATCTGAAAAGTAGTCACATAGCCTTCACCTCCCAACTACCCTATTGAAATAAGAATTTTCTTCAAATCTAGAACATGCCTTAACTCCTTCAATAGCCGTTGATTTCCATTCTGTTGTTTTATGAAAACTGTACCCATTCTAATGATTTTACAGGGTTTATCATCACCCAATCGAACCTGTCCAAAATTTACTTAAACATAATCATGAAAATGTTTACTATTAGGTGTGGCATGGTATGAGGCTCTTGAATCTACCACCCAGGCATCAATAATATTTTCTAAATAAAGAATCAAAGCATCTTGCAACACATCACCTGTTATATTCGCTTCATGATTATTTTCTTGCTGTGCACCTCCTTCTTTTCCCTTCCGAGACTTGCAATCTTTCTTTAGGCATCCTTTCTTCCCGCATTTCCAGCACACTATCCCTAATCTAGACTTGGATCTTCCTTTTATTGACTTACTGTGATATCCAAGGCTCTTTCCTCTTTCCATTTTTCTTCCCCTAGTCTCTACAATCAAAGCATTACCTGATGTCTCACCAGAGCTTTTTTGTCGCATTTCCTCACTAAGGATTGCACCGACAACATCATCAGACTTTAAAGTACTAGATCCAAATAGAGAGTTACTAATGGCCATAACTAAACCATTCCAACTTTCTAGCAACGAGCACAGAAATAACAGAGCCCTAAATTCATCATCAAAAGTTACCCCTATAGAACTTAACTAACTGGTAACTATATTAAATTCATTTAAATGATCAATAACAGATCTACCTTCTAAATTTTCATATTAAATAAATGCTTCATAAGAAATACCTTATTTGAGGCTGAGGGTTTTTCATATAGTTTGGCCAATGTCGACATTAAACCCTTTGTTGTCAGTTCCTTTGAAATATTAAACACTACCGATGCCGCTAGGCACAACCGTATTGTTCTAAGTGCCTTTCTGTCGATAATATCCCATTCTGTGTCTGTCATACTTGTCGGCTTCTTTGACTTTCCGCTCAATGGTTGGTACAGATCTCTCTGATATAGATAATCTTCCATCTGCATCTTCCACAGTTGGTAGTTTTGGTCATTAAAATTTTCAACCCTAAACCTACCATCTTCTGTCATTGCTCCCACTCGGACCAGGAACCCTTCTCTCTTGCGAGTTTATCAGCCAAATAGACCTTCGGCTCTGATACCAGTTGTTAGAAAATTATATATTACAGAGCAATGGAACACATAAAATATTGCAAAAATATAAACACAAAAAACGCATAAAACAAGATAGACATAGATATACGTGGTTCACCCAGTTTGGGCTACGTCCACGGAGAAACAACCAGTCCTTCCTTTTACATTATCCAGCAAAGTGAAGAGATACAACCTACAACAGATCCACTATAATTCCCTCTTTGCTCTCAATCTCCTCTCTCTTCCTCACTTAGAATACAGATCTACATAGATGAAATACAATTCCCTCATCTATAGTGAGGGGTTTCCTTCTAGGGCAAAAAACCCTAATTTAAACATAACTTCTACCGTCAGATCTCCTCCTAATGAACAACCTAGATTGACTATGAAATTACAACATTTTACAAGGCAATGAATATTTTACAGGTGGTGTTATCGCCCCATTGTGAAGCGGGATCCAATGCGGCGATACCTTTGAATACAACAAATAATCAGGCTCCACACCCAACAAATATTTCAAGAAATATAATTTGGATTATATTTTTCGAATACATTGAAAAAAATTCATATGGAAGTTGTGGCCCCTTCTCCAAGTAAAACAAGAGTTCTTACTAAGATTTACACTTCACCAAGAGTTGCGGAGTAACTCACTGTAAAACCCTGCAACAAATTATTTTACACACTTGTTAGCACTATGTATTTCTTAAGAGTGTGAAAGAAATGCAAAGGTAACCACAAAACCACTTTCAAGTCAAGAGCTACCCCTCCTAAACTCTAAGAAGGATATCTCTTTTAGATTTAGCTTTGTTTTCTTTTAGAATTTTAGGCTAGATTGGAAAGTTCAAGGTTTGGTTTTTGAATTGACTGTTTGGTTGATAATGTAAGAAGTGACCTGTTAGCTCTGCTATATAACATTGATTTTCTAAAGTTGGAGGCATGCTTGGTCCATGGTCATGCTCAAAGAAGGCCTATAATGGTTACCCTCACCTTCTCCTTTACCTCTTTCACTCTCCCTTCATTTACATTTCCTACACTTTTGTTAAAAATCACATAGAATCTATTGTCTTTAAGCCCTGAGCACTTAAACCCATACCCCCATGAGCTCGTGCCCACACGACCGCGCACCTTCACAAACCCACTACCACAATCTTAGCCGTTGATCTCCATCACCCCGATACAATGGTCCCCCATCACATCTGATGATAACACCCGCACAATCAAATCTCCATTGTCCGATCGTCTCCGTTGTAATCAGATGGCGTTTGCTCTCCTGCGTCTGCAAACGGTCGGCATGATAACGCACAATGAAAAGTAGTTTTGTCCTTCCCCTGCCGCCATGCATCACACTCTGAATGGAATCACACATC
Organism: Pinus taeda; assembly: GCA_000404065.3. Classification (NCBI taxonomy): domain Eukaryota; kingdom Viridiplantae; phylum Streptophyta; class Pinopsida; order Pinales; family Pinaceae; genus Pinus; species Pinus taeda. The sequence goes on from APFE031471992.1 coordinate 21,258, forward strand.
GTTGTCCTTTTACTGCCTTGTGTCCGAAAGCGGTGCGACCAAAACAACTTACTGCTTAGCCTCTTGTTGCCGCCCGATAACTCCCGCTCATCTCCTCCACCCGACAGCCGTAAGATTTGTACACCTGAAATCCAATGATCCACGATCGCCCCGCTCCCATATCTCCCGATACCCTCTGCCAAGAAATCCCAACCATCCATTTTCTAGATCCTACAGTTGATCTTCCTCCGTCATCTAACCCGTCCATTTGCTATGCAATACATGTCCCTTGATCGTTCCGTGCACCCGAAGGATGAAGGTGATAAGTTTTATTACCTATTTGCAGCTGCTCCTCAACCACCATATTTAAACAAAAATATGGCCAAGGAGGAAAATGATAGAGCCCAAGCAGGTGAATGCATTTAACAGTCATGGAACTTCATCCCATACGACACTCCAGCCACCTGAGAGGATAGCAAAGCACACGATAAGATGAGGTTTATCCACTGAAGCAAGCAAATTGCACCAAAGACTCCATTAGGTAGTTAAATCAGTTGGTGGTCAATTATGACTCCTCCATACTCAGAATGGCCAAGTGCCTTTGTAATAAAACTCTATATATACCCCCAAACAAGATGTAATCAAGGTTGATGCTTGATGCTTTGATGTAAGGTTCAACTTCTAGAGACTGTAACTACTTTGATACTTGCAGCGTCTTGTCTTCATTTTCAGCTAATACAAGTGTCTTTTGTTGTTATTTACTCACTTTCCATGTTTCTTCTGCTCCAAGTTGTGCTTGATATGCTATATTTCTGAGCTCTTGATGTTTGGCATTAGAGAAGCTGTCAGCCTATCTTTGTGTTAAAGTATTGTATGTATCAGTGAATGAGTTATTCACGTTTCTTTTCTCCTAGTGTCAGAGAGCTGTCATCCTATCTGTGCATTAGGGAAATAGATTTGCAGACTTCTTTATTGGTTGCA
>APFE031471995.1:0-71886 GCA_000404065.3 Pinus taeda
TCTACTTTATATTAAACAAATAATTGTTCATTTCTATTGTTACAGAATGTTCTACCTCTATCCCTCTTAGGCAACTTTGACAACAACGTCAAACAAGTTATATAGGATTTGTGCAATTACATGATGTAAGCAATGATTTATATGCTTTGTGTTTTTTTAATGATTTTTTGATTAACTTAATGACATTATGTGTTTTACTTGTAATGTAACATATTAAGTTTTTTGAGACATGTACTTATTTTATTGCATCATTTGTAGATGGTTGTCATTGAAATAAATACATAAAGATTATATAAACATTGGAAGAGTGAAATTCCTCAGCTAATGTGCGAAATGAGAAAGTATCTACCTCTAACATTTTTAAATGCACAAGAACGCTACCTCATACACCAAGTTGAGGAGACTTAATTATGTGTACATGTACACACAAGGTCAATTTGGATGGTGGAGAGGCACGTGAAACCATTGAAGGTTTTGGTTAGACAAAGAGAATGCCTTGGGGGTTCTATGGTGGAGGGATATATGGTATATCAATCCATGGTGTACATTACTCACTATCTTCCTATATTATCATAAAATATGTGTGTGGATTTGATTTGGGATGTGAACTTCATCAAAAAATCTATAGGGGAGCACATGTTGGGGAAAATTAGGACAATGAAAGTGAAAGGTAATTAGATATTTAATATGGAGATTTATAAGAAATTATGTATGCGTATATATATATATATATATAAAATTAATATAATATATATATATATAATATATATATATATATATATATATATATTATATTATTATATATATAATATTATTATATTAGATAGATGATTAGAATAGATTTTCTGTGTAATATACTTATTCACTTTTTATTATTTCATCAATTTGACCATTGTAACTAATATTTATTGGTGAATTATGATTTTCGGATACAGTTGGTCAAGCGTGGGATGCAATACATTTATACATTGCAAACAATATTTGATTGGATGAATCCATGGATTGAAATATGTGAACAATAGCATGGTATGTTATCATAAAAAGGGGTGTCTTCATTGATTAAGGAAGCTCGGCATGCCCAAGATGTCAATATTACATAGAGAGATATTTATTTACCAAACAATTTCAAAGACAAACATACAAGAATGAATTTTCATGGCCTGCAATATCTTATTAATTTATTTTATAGATATATTATTAATGTGAATGTAGGTGTGTCTTTTTTAGATACTTTCCAAGTTATATCTAATTATGTTTATTATTTGACAATGCCTTTTATATGTATTTGGCATATCATATTTGAAACACCACAACACTCTGTGGTACAAAGGTCGTAAGTTTCACGCCAAAAATTTGGATGAAAAGAGGAAAACTTTTGATTGTGTGATAATAATAGTCTTCAAGGCCACTAATGCTTCCTCTATAAGTGAAACATATCACCAAGTATTTGAATTTGATACTATAGGTATTTGGATGACATACTTAGTGTGACATTGATTCCTTCAAATCGGTTGTATTCAACATTAAATGGTATAGGGTATGAATGAATGAAAATGATCTCGATAGAACTATTAGTTAGAATGCCCATGGATCTACAATGATTAATACAAGGTCATTTGAACTAGGATAAACTTGCTATCTTCTTCCAAGCCAATACGAACAGGTATTTTACTCAAAGGTTCTAGGTAGAGAGGGTTGGTCATATGTTATTAGATATGACCTAAGAGGAAGGTTGGAAGAGTATAATGTAGCAGAAGAATATGATAATGTTGAGGAGGATGATGGTGTAGAGGAGAAGTTAGTTGATGATCATGTGTCAGATCACAAAGATGACAAAGAAGTTCAAGGAGATGTTCGAGATAATCTTCTTGATGAAGATGTTGTTAATGATGTACTATCAGATGAAGAAATTGAAGAAGTTAAACCTAATGTAGGATATGATATTCAACATGATGATATGGATGACGATATGATTATTAGAAATGATGACATTAATGATGATGTTGAAATTATTGATCGTTTCAACCCCATTTTTGAATTGGATGACATAAATGTTGATGTGATGGATGAAGAAGAAGATTAATTATATCGAAATGTTGTAATGTACGAGGTATGCATTTATATGTTTTCACTTGTAGATTTGTTCTCTTTCATTTTACTTGAGTATTTTTTTCTTATTAATTTATATTAATTATTTATTCATACTATGTTGCTTTCAAATAGTTTATAGTAGATAAATTGGGTGTTGGAAATATTGAGAGTGATTTGGGGGGGGGGTTTGTGGGAGAGGGAAGGGCCATATGATCTTCCACCTTCATGTGGTTAGCCTTGTTTAGTAGAGAATATTATATTATTTTCTAAACCAAGAGAAGCTCATTATTGGAGGAAATTTATATGTTCTAATTAATTAATCCTGTACATAGTGACTTGTGAATCAGGCCAATGTTGAACTTTTTACAGTTTTTCTCATATGTATTAAAATTGGACATGGATATGGTAGACGGATGACTTGATGGTATGGGTATTAAGGTCTTGACCATGGTTCAAGAACTGAAACTGTGGTCTTACTTATAAAGTGAAGCTTCTAGATTTCATAGCTTAGGATTGATGCATTGAACCACCACATAAGTGTTATGACATATAAATATATTTATTTATTACATGACTATAATATGTGGACAGTTGCAAGATATTACGCAAAAATTGGATGGGTCTCATGATTTTGATTAAAATTAAGAAAGAAATATTCCATTATTAATCTTTTCCACATTGTTATCAATTGTGACATGAGGGAACAATGGTTGTTACTTGAGGGAACAATGGTTGTTACTTGAGGAAACATCAATTCTGACTTGAGGGAACAACAATTGTTACTTGAGGGAACAACAATTGTGACTTGAGGGAACAAAAATTGTTACTTGAGGTAACAACAATTTTATGTTAAATTAAAAGGAGATAAAAAAAGGTGGAAAATCAAACACAAAAACAATCAAAATACAAATTAAAGGGTAACATGAAATTAAAGGATCATAGAAAATAACAAGTCCCAAGAGGCAGAAATGTATAAAAGAGAATTTAGATATTGGAACAGTTAAGACCTAAGGGAACAATAATTGTCAATTGAGGGAATAGTATTTGTTACTTGAGGGAAGAAATGGTAATTCAAGGTAACAAAAATTATATCTTAAAGTAAACAGAGATAAAAAAAAGGTGGAAATTCAAACACAAAAACAATCAAAAAACAATTTAAAGGATGACATGAAATTAAAGGATCATAGAAAATAACAAGTCCCAAGAGGCACAAATGTATAAAAGAGAATTTAGATGTTGCAACAGCTAATACCTAAGGGAACACCAATTGTGACTTGAGGGAACAATAGTTGTTGCTTGAGGGAACAACATTGGTAATTGGAGGTAACAACAATTGTATCTTAAAGTAAAAGAAACTCATAATGCTAGAAAATCAAACACAAAAACAATTAAATAACAAATTAAAAATAGAAATCAAAACAAGCATAAGTATACAATATTTATTTTTTTACAAAGATTCATTTTTATATACAAATTGAGACCAGGGAAAATAATTTTTACCTGATGGCAGCTAAGGGTGAATCCCCTTGGGCACCTGCAACTTCCAAATATTTTTCATTTGTAATTATGCTAAGAAAATACTCTTGATTAAGTGGATGGCGATATAAATGAAATATATGACCATTTGCAAGAAAATTAACACCAGATGCATTTATTGTAATTTGGTGTACCATTCCATTATCGTATACCTCATCAACCTCATAAGGTCCTAGCCACCTGGTTTGCAATTTCCCTACAAAATGTTGGACTCTCGAGCCATAAAGCAATGGACAATCACCTTTCTAAAAGGATTTCTTTTTAATGAATTGATCATGCCACCTAACTCTTTATCGTTTAATTATAGAGGTTTGACGAAGAGCGATAAGCTCGTAGGTCATTAGGGAGCTCATATGTCCAATCTTCACAATTAGTAGCCATTTGTTTCATTAAGATCTGTTATAACACCTTATTTGTGCTTTCAATCTACCTATTCACTTGAGGATAGTAGGGAAAAGTGATCTTGTGCTTAATACCATGAATCTCTAATGTTTTTGAAACACTTGAATATGTTGGGCTTGCTCTCTTTCTTAGGACACAATGAAATATTGAAGGGATTTTGTTGGTGACATATTTTTTTTTGAATGATTTTGTTAAATCCTCACAAGAAGTTTATTTAGAGAGTGCAAAAGGCCATTGTAACTATTATATGCAATATGATAAGTATATATATCCTTTTAATGATTGGTAATTTATAAATTGATTATTATCTCTAATACCACAAATAATTTCCTATCATTTTGTGTCCCATTTTTTGAGTTTTGAAGGGTTTGCAATTTTGTAATGTTATTTTTGAGGATCACCATATTATTCCCACTTAGGGATAGAATTTGATGGCAAAGTCTTCATCATGGGGAATTTTGGCTATCAAATATGGTTAGAAAATTTAACTTGTCAGTCAATTGTATGAGATAAGATAGGTTAATGAGTTCCAAACTCAACCTTTCTCATGATCAATTTATTCATTTTTTACATCGACGTAGAGTTTTTCATATCTATATTCATTTTGTTTCAAAATTTCATGTCCATAAATCATTTTAACATGTTATACCAAGAAATATGAAAAGTTACAAATCCCATTGTTATTCCCACTTTACAATAGAAACACAATGTTAACTCTCTAAGTGACATATATGTGTGTGTGTGTGTGTGTGTGTGTGTTATATAACATCTAAAATTATAGAAATTAAGTTTTAACATAAGTTTTAAAATTATAAAAGTTAAGTTTTAAGTTATATATGTTTAAACATTTTAACATATATAACATTATATATAAAATATCAAATATATAAAATGTTTAACATATATAAAATTAAAATTAAGTTTTAATTAGGTGAAATAATCGTTCTATCCTTTTTGAGCATTGAGTCTTGTGGAAAAACAAATGGAGCACTAAATCCTGTGGAAAACAGAATGGAGTGTTGAGTCTTGGCTTATCTTATTCATAGTCAGAGCTCTCAAGGAAATTGCAAGCTCATCATTTTGTTCATCATTTTTTACCCTAGTTCATTTGCTAGTGTTTTGTTTCTTTCTGAAGACCTCTACTTCAGGAGCCATTCTAGTCGTTTCATGAGGGCTCACTGTTCTGGGAGTATTTTGATTGGCATAATCCATCAAAGGTTTTGGGGAGTACCAGATCCATTCCGGTTGTTTCACGAGGGTTCACCATTCTAGGAGTATTTCTATTGGAATAATCCATCTAGGGTTTTGGGAAGTACCAGAGCCATTCCAGTTATTTCGTGAGGGTACACCATTCTATGATTATTTTGATTGGAATAAGCCATATAGGGTTTTGGAAAGTACTAGATCCATTCTAGTCGTTTCACAATATTTCACTATTCTAGAAATATTTTGATTGGAATAAGACATCTAGGGTTTTAGGAAGTATTAGAGTCATTCCAGCTGATTTGAGGATTCACCATTCTAAGAGTATTTTGATTGGAAGATGGGAAAGCAGGGTCATAATAGTGTTGGGTCAAACTATTTGTAGGTATTTCCTCAACCTTCCAATTTCATATAGGGTTTAATGTTCTAGTTGTATGTTCCATATCCTCTACAGTAAAGTTATACCCTATTCATTCCCTATCAATTTTTTAGAAATAGGAACAAATATGTGGCCATAGACATGCACAATAAAATAGGATATAGGCTAATAAAATAGTGTAGGCTTGCAAGAGGGATCTCAAAATGTGTTCTAACCTTTCTATCCATTGTGATTCCTCATTTCATGAAAAAAGTTAAATTTTGTGCAAAGACAACCCCAAAAATAAAACATGCCATCCAAATTGGTGATACCCCAAGAACATATTTCACCTCCTCAACCTCTTGTAGTCTGCATAGTTGCACATTATGGATTGTTTTACACTCATAGTAGCAGATATTAGGAATGATAGGTCCCATACTTCGGCCTTGGTAGAGCATTCCTCTAAAACTAAGCACCATCTATGTGTGGAAAATGCCTCAATTGTCGCAAGAGAAGATCATCATCATAGGCAAAAGATTAGAGAGGCTCTTGAGATTATGAAACATCCACATAATCTTAATAGAGACAATGGCATTGAGATCAGTAGTAGTTGGTTTCCCTTAATCAGAGTAATTAAGACCTCCAATGCTTCATAGGTTTAGCTCTTAATAAGTAACTTTCTCCCACTCCCTTTCCTCTTAGATTTATTTAGCAGGGTCTAGTTTCTTTTATTTCTATTGCTCCTAATAATCAATCTCAAAACATTAATAATTAATTTTTGAATATAATAATTATTATCTATAAATTTTTTTAGTAATTAAGTAATCAAAATTTATAATATGTACTATTATTATAATTATTAATTATGACTAGTAAATATTGGTATTATTATTAATTCATAATAAAAATTAACTTTTATTATTATTATAAGTACTATTAATAAAAATTAGTAGAAATTTTATATTATTATAATAATTTATTACGAGTATTAATTATTATCACTATGACTTATTACTTATTATTACTATTAAAAAAATTATTATAAACTATCATAATATTATTATTTTAAATCATTATAACTATTAGTATTATTATTAATTCATAAAAAATTAAGAACAAATCTAAATTAATCCCTAAATAACTCATATTAAATAATCTCATTACATTCAATTTAATAAAAATTGTTTACTCTTATTATAATAATAATATCTATTTAACATATAATTATTACTAATGTTATTATTTATAACTATAAATATTAATAATTTAGTAGTGAATATTTATAACAATTATAATACTATTAAGTTATTAATATTATTTTATTTTTATAAACTATCATAAATTACTATTATAAAAGTATTTTAAAATTATTAATTATTTTAATTATGATTATTATATAAATAATATAATAATAATAATCACTATAAAAATTATAATTTTATGAAAATGCTTAATTACCATAAAGGAATTTCACCTTTACTATTTATTACTAGTATTAATTTATCATTAGAAATAAAAAACCTAATTTAATAAAAGCTCAAATATTTGGATAAAATTAATTATTAAGCAGCCGACCTTCATTTTTCCTTAAACAAAACAGCTCACCTCATAACTATTTAAATCTCGCAATTAAGCTCTTCTACTATCAACATTCAAAATAGTTGTGATGATGGATCCTTGTTGGGATTTGAAACATTGACAAAAAATGGTTTTTACTATGGGTTCTTTGGTTACTAAGTTACAATTGCTATTACTATTTTCATAGTAGAAAATTCAAATCCCAGACCATGTCCAACATTATCTTGAATATTCATGACTATAATGACTCCTAAAATAGTACCAATTCATATACCAAAGTACCACCAAATAAAGAACGAGCTCTTGTGCGTCTTATATTTAGGGGCCTCTTCATCAAACTGATATGTACCAAATGTTTGTAAACATGGTTTTTGGCCTCCTTGCCCCAAAACAACCAAGTAGATTGAGAAGAAGAAAACCCCAATCTGGAATGGTGAATCTTTAGGACAATATTTTGAGCCATTGTGGCTTGGAGGAGGTATGAAACTCCAAAATACGTTGATAAAGTGACCGAAATTAATCTTTGTAACAATCCATTTCCTGCAGTGTTATTTATTTGCAATTTTGTACATTAGGTCAAAGCAAAAAAATTAACAACTATTTTGAAATAAGTTAAGGGTTCAATTCACCCAAATACATGGAAAACCTGACATTATCCATAAAAAATTAAATGAATTCATTGATCGAGTAATTAGAATGATAGAGGATTATCCATTTCTTAATGTTGGAAAACTTAATAAATCCCATGGGATGTCTGAAGGGTTAAGTCGGTTAGGTACTCATCAACCCTAGTTCTAACAAAGGGTTTTCTCTTCAAGGGTATTCTTTGAAAGTAAGGTCCACGTTGGATTTATTGATTTGGTTTTGATGTAGTATTTCCTTGAACAATAATGTAAGCTCATGTGCTAGCAATATGAGATTTATTGAATGTTAAGTTGCTCACTAGTGTTCCATTTCATTTGTGGCACTAATCAACCTGGTTCTAAAAAAAGGTTGAATCTTCAATGTTGATTTTTCGAAATGAAGGTCCATGATTTCTTTATTGAGTTGGTATCAATGTAGGAAATCATTGAAAAACCATGTAAAATCATGTGTAGCAATATGAATTTATTGAATATTAAGTTGTTCAATAGTGTTCCATTTTAATTATGGTATAGATGCATGCCATAAGTTAATAAGGAGAGGATATTGGATGCAAATACCAAGTTTGTATTTCCAAATAATTAGCTCTCAAAGTAAAGCACATAATCTCTACAAAGTCCACTCGTTGATGGCTTATGATTCTAAACACTTTGAAGTTCAAACTTTACATTTCTTTTCACATTCTACTCAATTCAAATTTTACCACAAATTTTGCAATTTGAACTTGTGTCAAGAGGAATTTTGATAACATCATAAACTTAATTCTTAGGTCTTCTTCAAGGAGTGATCTTCATGATTCTTCAAATAAAACCAAAGGTCTGATACCGTGTTATAATTGTTCTCTCCATTTGTAAGGTATGAGTTGGAAGAGCTCTAAAGAATTGGAAGACAATTTCTCTATTCATTGTCTAAGCTTTTTTGAAATGGTTATGCTACTTTGTTGAATGTATGGTAGATATTTTGGTGAATATTTGTGCATATTAGTGATTTTATATGCCTTTTAGATTGTCAAAGTTGACCAAGGTAAAAGTGGGTAGTTTGTCAAAGTGAACCTGAGATATCACAACTTATGCTTCAAAACTTTTACACCAAGTGAGAACTTAGGAGGTAATAGCTTAAAGCTTCTAATTTTTTCTTTCAAATATTTTATTGAGGCTTCTAGTATTTTCAAAATACATTTTAATGAGAGGTAGTGGTAATTGAAAGCTATAAAAGGAGGAATTCTTCTCATTTGAAAGGAAGAAGATCAGGAGGGGGAATACCCTATATGAGGCCAATTACATCATCATTTGGTAGATGAAAGGGAATAAAGGAATTTTGGCGAAGTTATTTCATCACAACTTCCTTTGTTATAAATCACATTGAAATTTGGGCTGCCAAATTAAATGTTTTTGGAGTATCCCTCATTCTAGGGTTGTATACACATTCTTTATGGGTTTTTTGTACTTGGACAACGGATTTTAAGGAAAGTGTTTCAGCTCTCTTTATCTCTTAAAGTAAACAAATATCATAATAAAGAAAAGTTTGCATATTGTTCTATTTCTAAAGATTGTTTATTTCTCTCTTTTGCATTAATTTTTTCACATAATAATAGTTGGAATATAATTGAAATATTAGTTAGCATATACTTGGAGGTGAAATAGCATTTTTATACTTTTCTTCAGCCTTATGTATGAATGTGCTTGATTTAATTTATAAGGTTTATGTTATTCATCTTGTTGAACTGTAGATAGTCATCTTTAGTTGAGTGGAGAGGGTGTGTGGCTCTTGCTCACTTAACTTCAACTAATTTGCATGAGGGAGTTAAACTAGGAGTGCATGTGTTAGTGTGAAATATCTTGGAAGGTGTACTGAAAACACTTCACTTAACTCACTAGGTGACATGTGACACTAATAACAATTTTTGGCTGCTTACACTTCAGATCTGTGATAAAACTTGGAAAGCCTGCAACAAAAATGACATATATGATCCCAAGACAACAAACAATGGTATAGACATACAATGTAATAACCCAAATGAACAGACTTTAAAATGAATAATTATTTTACTGATAACACTTGGTGAAGGATATCTACAAAATGCTCTACAAATCCTCCTCCGTGTGATGGGTCGTTTGATGTCCTTGATGCTTCAATAATTGATTCTCTCTTTCTCAATATATGGAAAGCCCAAAACAATGTGGAGAACTAAAATGGGAGCTCAAATGAAAAAGAGAGAGAGAGAGAGAGAGAGAGAGAGAGAGAGAGAGAGAGAGAGAGAGAGAGAAAGAATTGAAGCAATCAAGGAAGGACAAAAATGGAGGGGGTGAGACCTACTAAACTGATAGAAGTCTCCTTTCATGTGGGAGTACATGATCTAAAATGAGGCAGGGGAGGCATATCCATACCCACTGAGATAATTGCATAAAAAGAATAATATTGATCCAAACAATGTGGAACTGAGCTAAAAATTACATGATACATGATATGTTGGCATCAATGGGACAGAAAATTAATCAAATGGATCCCATATACATAATGCAATAACAAAATACCTATAAATACATAGGCCAAGATAAAATACAATAACGTCTGAGTACATGAGACATAATTTCCCTCAAGTTGAGATGGTGAGGGGGGATTGCAACCAAATAAGCCTTCCTGAAAGCGAAAACCAAACCCATCGCATCTGTAGAATTGCATCTAAGGCTAGATCAACATCTATGGACATTCAGGCATGTGGTGGGTTACCTGAAGGGCCACCCCCTCATGAGGTTTGGAACATATCACACACACCTGAGAATCACTAGGAAAATCATTTGAATCACTGAACCATCAAGTGTATGATTCTTAATCATGCGATAAGGAGTTGGCCTCGAGCACATCATAAACAACAAAGTCAATGGGGAATGATTCCCTTTGCTTGATATAAGGCACCTAATAAGGATTAAAGTTGTAACCAAGGTACATCACCCTCTAGACCACACTTATGGAATAAATGTGTTGAAGCTAACAGAAGAGGTCCTACCAGAGTTAAGGCGATAATAAATCCTTAACAAAGACATGAGGTATCATAGTAGAGTGATTGATGGAATGAAACTAGGGATTATGATGGAAGTAAAAAATATGAGTAGTAGATGGATGGCTTCCCTTGTCTGAGCATGATAGGTATGGTTGACTTGGCAACGAATGACTTGCTTCCAGAGCAGATGATCAATGGGGTGGACGCGAAAAAAAGATGTATGGAATATTCTAACTAGACTCAAGGGAACATGGAACGAACTCCATAGATACAAGGGTGACTCAATGATACTACCACGTGGGGGATCCTTGAAGGCGGCCATAAAAACGCCCATAAATGATGGTTACTCATGACAAAAATCGACATGTGATTCAACCAGTGCAAAGGTAAAGTGGTACCAGAGTACAGGTGGCTCAAATGAAGAAATTCGATTTTAATAGGTGGAAAAGTGAGACCTCATGGAAAAAATGGCTTCATGATGAAGTGTCAAATTACCAAAAAAAAAGGGGGACCCATTATAAAAATTGATGAGAGCCTTCCAATGGTGTTGGTGGTTCATCAAATCGGACTACAATTTGGTCACAATAGGTGACAAAAAACTAGTGTTTTTCTTATAAAAGGGCTTTTTTCCCCCAAATCTAATTCATTTTCATAGTGAGCTATCGAGAATTTGGAGAGGAGGAGAAGGCCCTAAATCTTGTGGAGATCATAGTGGAAAAATCAAATGTTATAATCAAGATATGCAAGTTGGAGGTAGTTGGCATAACTTTACTCATCATTTTTGGTGGATTAGACTTTCAAATTAGGGCTTAAGTTCACTGTGGTGGACCCTTTTCTCATCCTCATGGTCACAACGCACTTCTTGTGGCCTATTTTTCACTCTAGAATGTAAGCACTAGAATCACAAGTGCATCCATAATAGTTTTGAGAGCAAAAAATGTATTACAGGCTGAGAGGAAAAGTAGGATTGGTGGTCTGTGGTGAGTTAAAGCTAAGAGCTTGACATACGTTCCTTTGACTCTGAACTGAAAAATCATAATGGTGTTTTGCAAGTATGGCAAAGATAAATGTTTTATGGCGAGAACAAGATTTGGAGACCCTACGTGATGAGATTCATGGGAATCAAGTAGTGAGAGGGATTTTGGCATGGTATGGTGTGCTAAAGTTCTTCACAAACCCTTTGATGAGGGTTAGTGAGCTCATGCTATTGAGGACTATGAGTTACTAGGACCGAAATTAAGAGGAATTTGTAGTACAGGGAGACAAGATCGAGATCACGATTCAAGACATATATTTCCTGATAAGATTTCCCCTCATGGGGGTGGTAGGGGAGAAATATCCAGTGCTGCCTCATGGGAGACATGTAGGTGAGTTTTTTTATCAACATTATGTATTGAGGGGTCATGCAAAGGACATGAAAATTCAGATCAATGACCTGGAGGAGCTTGAGACACATGCTACATGCACAACACTATTGTGGATCTTAGGCAGTCATGCCTTCCACCCTATCACTTGGGGGTAGATGATACTAGTGGAGAGTGTGTTGGTAGGGACCTACTATGCGTGGGCCCAGATGATGTTTTCATCATTGAAATTATAGTTGACACTATGCTAGTAGAGTACCAGTGATAATTGTTCTTTTTCGATAGTATTATGCTCATTGTTCATTGAGAAGATCCCCACGATCTATCCTCATGTATAGATCTGTGATGGATGCCAAAAGAAGCCCAAGATTCACTATTGGGGGTAGCTACTACGATGAGGTGGAGGAGGGGGAGTTAGACAAGTATTGTGCCTTGATGTTTTCACACATTGAGACCAAATGCCACTAAAAATAGATGATTAGCCATATAGTGGAATGAACTATCAAGGGGATCTTGACTTACCACTTTTGTCGGGATCTCCGTGGGATCCATATGGTAAGTGGGATTTGTTATATATTTGATGCATTGATATTTTAAGAAATATATGTATGTGGTATTGATTTCTAAACCTTTTGGTATGCAGATGTAGCATCTGTGAGGTCAGAAGGATATAGAAGAGGAGTCATAGATCAGGGTGGGGCCACATCATAATAGAGATCACGAAGTGATGCTCTACTGGAGGATCTCTGACATATATTTGACATGCTAATGAATAGGGTGATAGAGCGTGGGTACCATGAGTTAGAATATTAATATACGAATGAGTGAATCATTCTTCGCTCAGAGTGGCAAGGAATCACACGATGCATTGCTATGGCCGGTCAAGAAATACAAGACCTACAAGCTAGCGGGATGTAGCCATTGGCTTGGGAACATCCAAATTATAGTGATTAGGCATAGGGACATGTGGGTCCCCATTTTTTTTTGTGATAACTTGCAAATGAGAATGTTGGATGTATTTAGAGTAGTGGACTCAAAACATTGTATTATTATACATATTTCTGGTTATGCATCTTTTGTGATGATTGTCATTTTCCATTTATTTATGGATGTCTTCTTGTATATGCATGTGATAATTTCCAATCTAGAATGTTATTGGCAATGGTATCTACATAGTGATTTTGGGCTCTAGGAACACGACTGAATGTAATGGATTCAAATTCATGCACCAAAATCTTAACTCGTAGATATTTATTAAATAGGAAAAGATTATGCACATGATAAACGTTGTTCAATTGCATGACAAGTAGCAAGGAATCAAGAAAAACATGAAGGTGAAGGATGTGACGATCAAGGGAATCATCTAAAAAACCTATGACAACATCATATTCAGCTTGGTTATTGGTGGTAGATCTAATGCAAACGTTATTGGAGTGGACTAACGAATACAAGGGGGTGAAAATGGTCCAAACTGCTAAGGCAAGATTCCTAGTGAAGCAACTCACACCGTCGACATAACCAATATAATATTTGGATGATAGATCCATCTAAAATATGAAAGAAGCCAATGTATAAGATGGTAGGGAATGAAATATACCTAAATTCAAGAAAAATAAAGGTATACACGCATTTCAATGGGAAATTGTATGGGTAAAATTTATTGAGATAGAGTGAATTGCAAGGGTTGGGAAGGAGATCTCCTTTTGGGCCCTCTAAAAGGTATGCCTCTTTTCTGAAATGGTTACAAATGATGTAAGGTACTAACCATAGTGGTTCAAAATCTTTATGCCCCAGGAGATCATGAGCTTGGTCATAAACAAGAACAAGGTCCCCTTCTTGGAAGGTATGAGAGTGGAATTCTCAACCATAATGGGCTTTGGTGCACTTTTTGGCCACTTCAATGGTTTTCAAAGAAACAGGGAGGTCTTCATTGGTGCACCCAAGCATGATAAGTCATTGTTCTAAAGGATGGGTGTCTAAGATGATTTTGACAACAAGGTGGAGGGAAGGGATTTCACACTTCATTGGTATGACTGCCTCCTCTTCGAAAACAAGGTGGAAAGGAGTTAACCAATGGTGGCCTTGATGGAAGTTCCATAGGTCCACAAAGCAGGGAAGAGAATTAAATTCCAGTTGGTTTTGTGTTTATTCACCATCCACTGAAGCATAGTATTAAAGATTTTTTTGACAACTCAACTTAGACATTTCTTTGGGGGTAACAAGATGATGAATATTGGTTTTATAAGACAAACATATATGATAACTCAAGCCATATCTCATCTTCAATGTGTTAGCCATGGTCGGAGAACAATTGTTTTGGAACCCAAAATCGAGAAATAACATGCTTAAAGAAAAATAGGGATGCATTAGTTGGAGTGTTATTGAATATTGGCATGGTTTCATCCCATTTCATGAAACAGTCAATGGTCACAATAATATTCTTATGGTTATTTAAAGATGGGGGTCCACACTCCATAAAGTCAATAATCCATTTACAGAAAGGACTGACTATGATGACCGGATGGAGGGGAGCAGGGGGAGGTCATGCCTTAGGGTTGTATAACTGGAAATTGGGATAGTGCTTGACTGACTCAATATAATCACTAAATAGAGAAGGCCAAAAGTAACAAGCACACATGATTTTCTTAGCAGTGGTCATCCCAGAGAGGTGAACACCACAAGCACCATCATGGCAGGAATTGAGAACTTGCTCCACTTTAGCATGGGTGACACAAAAATGGAGGACAATATCGACACCGCGATAATAAAGATCGTCACCCAATGAGGAGGGAGTGACAGCCTTGATGTTGAATATGTCGTCGATCATCATGAGTGAGGTGGGGGGGGGGGGGTAATTTCTGGGTTCAAAGGTAGGCAAGAATGTCACCATACCAAGGATCATCTATAGTAATGGTGAACAAGTGTTCATATGGAAGATCATCATTTACCAGTGGATAAGGAATACCAATGGGAAATTCAATAATGAGCTTAGCAAGGGATAAACCTTTCTTACTCTTGGGTAATTCAAGATTGAATTCTTAAAGGATAAGTATCCAATGAGCATACTTCCCATTAATCATTTGTTGACTCAACAGGAAATCCATGGCATTGGAATTGGTCACAAATTTGTTGGTACACGTAAGGATATAATGACGAAGCTTTTGAATAAAGAACATGACATCCAATGCAAATTTTTCTTTGTGTGAATAGGACACAAAGGGACCATTAAGGTTCTTACTGACAAAGTAGATGACATGTTCAATTTTGGCAAAATATTCTTGTATGAGAATCTTGGAGACCGAATAGGTGGATACAAAGATGTACAAGATGAAATCCCTCTCAAAGTTAGGTTGACTAATCAAGGGAGCATAAGTGAGATAATATTTGAGGGAATCGCAAGACTATTGAGCTTGGTCAACCCAAAAAAATGGAAAGTTATATCAAAGGAGTCTAAGAAACCCATGCGCCATGGTGGCATAGTTAGGAACAAACCCACGAAGAAAGGCCACTTTGCCTTGGAGGCTTTGTAACTGGAGAAGAGTACCAGGAGGAGGGAGTTCGAGAATGGAGTGAAATTTTAGAGGGTAAAGAGTGATACTATATTTAGACACAATGAAGCCCAAAATTCAACCAAAAGGAATGTAAAAGACACACTTAAGAGGTTTTAGGTGAATGTTATACTTGCGATATTGAAGAAAACTAGTACGCAAATCATGGTGTTGTGACCAAAGTTTGGAACGAGTAGTGAGATCGTCTAGATATGAAAGGATAATGTGAGCCAGGTCATGAAAATAGTAGGACATGGAATGCTGAAAAGTGGCCTCAACATTATTTAGACCGAAATGCATGACCTTGTAAGTGAAATTTCTCCATGGACTAGTGAAAGTGGTTTTAAGATGATTGGCATAACGGATACATATTTGGTTATATTCAGAGAATCCATACAAAAAGGAGAGAACCACATGCCCCAAACACTCATAAATAACCTGGGCTATGAAGGGCTTGGGAAATTTTCCTTTGGGACAATCTTTGTTCAGATCATGAAAGTCCATGCAGACATGAACGATACCTTATTTCTTAAGAATGAGAAAAGGAATGGACACCAATGTGGTGTATTCAATGCGATAGATGAAACCAGATTGGTTGAGATTATTGATTTTAAATTTTATAGCTTCATGTTTGGAAGGATGGATGTCTATTTAATTTTGGCAGATTGGGATGGCATTGAGCCAAGTGTCAATATGATGTTCAACAATGGCAGGATCAAGTCCGGCCATTTCAGAATAAGGCTAGGTGAAAACATCATGGAATTCTTTGAATAACTTGGCGTAAGCATCAATTTCTTTTGGGGTGCATTGTCCCCCCAAGATGATATTTTCTTCTATCCCTCATTTATTAGAAATGTTGATTTTGATGGTAGGGGAAATGCTAGCCATATTCCCTTCTTCAAAAGAATACAGTGTAGGAAAAGGATTTCTAAACCAATGGAATTCACCATGAATGAATTCATTTGACTCCACAACATATTGGTGACGGGTTTTCTATAGACGGAAGTACACACGATGGTGCATATCATCCCAAGGATAATCAGGGGTGGTCATGGGTTCCATGATGTATTCATCAAAATGGAAGATGCCTGACTAGAGGAAGAGAGACCACATGATGAAGAAGAGATACCTAAGGCATCTTCATGAGAGATAAGTTTCACATATGCATTGTTAAGGTTATGATACATATGAATAGTAGATGGCAGATATACAAATGTTGAGACCGGGGTGCTCGTTAAATAAGGTTCAATATAATCACAATAAGATACATCAAGGGAGTTCCAATGCATCGATCTCATGCATGATGACAGGTAGAGAATGGTAGTGGTATTATTTAGCATCTAAACATTATGGGGAGGGATCACAATGGGTGGTTGATATACCTCTTGTCTGGGTGTAGGAGTGGGACCAGAATCTGGAGGTAAAGGAGAGGTGGAATCACAATGAGAGACCTCTAATTCTCAAATCACTTGAAGCGTATCACAAAAATCTTCAATATGGGAACAATATTGAGAATAATGGACATAATTATCACATAAAACATACGGGTGATTTTTGCATAATGATCTCTCCTTCTTATTTGACTCAGGTAAGGAGACATGGACCTCAGGAATGTTAGAAATAGGGGGAGTATGAGAGACCACATTCTTCATATGAGGGAGTTGAGGAGAATTATTGGTGGCATGGCTAACAACATCACACAAAGCACACAGAGGAACAGTCTCGAGCATCTTAGGAGGAACTAGAGTTGTTGGGGGTGGCCTTGTATTTGTTTTACTTTTTCTGGGATTTCCCCCCTCACCAGATGATTTCGCAATAGGAGTAGGTTCCTATTGAGGTTGTTTTGGAACTAAACTAAAGGCAAGGGTAGGAACAATACGTTGGACTCAGGTTAAATAATTTTAAGGTTTGAGCTGATTGGGGGGAGTGTTTGTGGGAGGGTCGATGTACCAAATTAGGATCCCGAAGGAAATGTTAGGTAAAGTTAACATAGCCATAACCAGGGAAAATTTTAGGGGCTAATATTCACAGGTGGGATAATTTTCCATGTTTTTTCTCTAAAAATGATTTTCCAATTTCCATTTTTTCTAAAAATGATTCTCCTAAATTTTATAGTTTAAAATTATTTTACCTTAAAAATCTCCAACGTTTTGCAAAAATTATATAATATCATTATAAATTTGAATATTTTTACAAAATTATCTTCAAACATTTTATACTTTGCATCTTAGCAACTAGTAAGATTTTTGAAGGTTTCTAAACTTTAAAATAAATTTGTATCCTTAAAATTTTCCCTAGCCATAACAAGTTTATAATAAACTCTTGGGAGTGGAAATAAGAACAGTATCTGACCAAAAGGATAATGGTTAGGGGGAACTACTCTGAGATGGTTAAGTCCTAGTGGGAATGGTTTTGAGTAGAAAAGGATTATGAGAGATACCAATAGAAGGAAATGGTCCTTGAAGAGTAGTAACAGAAGGTTGGGTTAAGTTGGGAATAGCAGGTTACAAAGGTGTTGGCTATTGTGAAGGCATACCAGACCATTTTTGTGTGGCCCGTGATGCTTGGAGGATGTAAACACTCAATGAGCTAGGATCAGAAGGAGTAGGTGGTGGACCATAATAAGTACCACGCAAAGTGGAATCTTTGTAGACTCTAGGAGAGACATTAGTGAGAGTCGAGACAATCTTATTGTCAGTCATGGATGAGATGTTGGACTGAGGTGAAATCTGAGATTTGGGATTGTAGTACGTCAACTGAATGATGGTGATGATCTCTCCATTGTGGGGAAATCACAACCTATAGTGAATTGCAGATGCGATATCTTACATAGCATAAATATAACTATGGCCCATAACAATGTTTTAATATAAGGGGCCATCAATGACATCAATATCACTAGAGATAGTCTTGTCAGCAATAGTTATTGGACAGTTGCGATATAAAACAAGGGGTTGTGTAGGATGAAAATCCTAGGCACAAATATTGATGGTGTACAGGGACATATCCAGGGAACCAAGTTGCTTCCAAACATTGGCAGCCATCACACAGGTGGAGGAGCCTTCGTCTATGATACGTTGCTAAATAGTGGTGTTTATAATTGAGACTGGTATTTGAAATGGAGTGGATGAAGGTAGGGGAGTATTTTCTGACTCGCCAGCATGAAAGAAAATTATATGATCATCTTAGAGATCCAAAATACCCAAATCAAAGAGTAGAGATTTTTGTTGGGATGGGCACAGCTGGAGAACTTCCAGCATTGACATGGCAGCAAGGGACTACACCAAGTCATCTACTATGATATAGGTATGGTTGGCTTCAGTCGAAGTAGCGTTTTGACATAATGGACCTTTCGGGATCTTGGGAATAACCTATACCTTATGAGGACAGATCTGTAAGGTACCATTGGATGATGATATAGGCTAAGTGGAAACTTGGGATTGGGACTCAGTCATTAACTTAGTGAGTGGCTTGTCATATTCGCATGATCGAATTTGGAGGTTGACTTTTTTGGTATTAACCTCATCAGAACTCATCATAAGAACATGATAATCATGGTGACCAAATGGTGGAGCCAGTGGAGCTTCCTAACCTTGTGTAGGTTGAGAAACAAGATATCCTTGGTGTGGAAAAGGATTGGTAAGTATTGTCAATTGGGATGAAGCAAGAGGAGGAGGAGGAGTTATGGGTTGCAATCCTCAAGAAGAAACTTCTTGAACTTCCCATACCTGATGCATCTAAGGAAAGAGGGGACACTCATGAGTATAATGACCATATACACCACAACAGGCACAAGGTTGTTCATATGAAGGCCCTTGTTTTTCCTGGGTTGTCCGCCCTATTGCTATGTTGTAGGATTAGGCTGACGTCCCTTAGGTGCATTGGGTGATGGACCTTGGATACCTTGATTACCTTGAGATTATTGGTTCCAGTTACATTTCCCCTTGTTCCTTTTCTTGGGGTTAAGGGGACTAGTCATGCTTTTCTAAACCTACACTTACATTTTGGAGGAGGTTTCTATTATGGTAGAGATGAAGTAGGCATGGAGAGCTGGGGAACTAGTGCTAGAGGGGATGGAGCACTAGACGGTGCATATTGATAATGAGGAGATGGGGCGACATTGGGATAAATAGGTGTAGAAATAGCTGACCCTATTATCTGTTGATGTAGATGGGGATATACGTATGGGGTGCAAGGACATAGATAAGAGTTTCCATGTGAAATATTGGGGGAGAGATAAATGTAAGAGGAACTGGTCCCTCCCTAAGGTTAGTCATAACTCATGATTGGTGAATCATATAGTTAAGGGTGTGGAATGGTTCCAACTATTCCATATATGGCATTAGATTCCCCTAGTGTATTAGCAGCACCAGGTCGAGGCAGATTGGGGATGACAGTATAAACATAACCTGACTGGGCATAAATCAAATCAAATTTTAAGGTTACTTGGAGCACATCTTCCTTGGGTTGGGGGAAGTGTGACGTGGAATATTTAGAAATGGAGGACAAAATAAATTTAATGAACGAGTACATATAGACATGGTATTCGAATTCATGAACTCTACATCCTCCTTCTACACCATTCTTGAACATGGTCGGATAGGCGAGTGGCAGAATTTTTATGGAAAGAAGTTAACAGTTCGTACCAGTGTCATAATGGAGATGTAACTAGTAACAGATAAGAAAATCTTTGGAAATATTTACAAAAGTAGAATGAGTGGCTCTGGGTTGATCAACATACCACTTAGTAGTAGCTCCAGTAAGATTGATTTGGAACAGACTAAGAAAAATGGAGTATTCAGTGATAGAAATGGATGAACACCACAGATGGAATGAGAAAACATTATTTGTGGGATCTTCTCCAGGATTACCTTGAAACTTTGGGATTTCTGAGGGAATTTTAATAGGTATAGTTGGCCAGTTGGGATCATGGAGAAGAGGATCATTCATGAGTTGGCTAAAATCAAGGAGACTCAAACAACCCATAAAAGGAAGCAATGGAGGAGGAGTGACCACATTGGTGGAGATTTGGTTTGTGGGGTTACCCTAGTTGGTAATTGGGTTACCACCTTGGTTTCTCGCACCCACATTGGTTCCTGACATGGTCATGGTATGGAGTTGAGAAGACATAGAATTAAATGAAGAATTGGAAGAATTAGTAGAATTGGAATTAGAATGATGATTCGATGGAGGACTAGGAGGATGTACTCTAAATCGATGGGGAGGAGAAATATGTCCCAATGGGAACAGAGGGAAAAGGCCTCTAAATCTTTGTGACAAATGCCTATGGGGTTCAATGATTTCAAGACAATAATGACTCTAACGACTAAAGGGTGATGATAAGAATAAAAGAGCAACAAACAAATAGAAAAACACCTAGTGTAGTGGTGCCAAGTGTAAACTAAATATATTAATGATGTTACTCTAATACAAGAAGACATTCCCTATCAAAGAAAAATACCTCTAGCCTATAAGTTCTATAAATTCTCATGCAATCCTAAATCTACTATTTCAAATGGCCTACAAAAGAACTTATTACTTGATGAAATCTCATCTCCACAATAAAAGTTGTCTAGAGAAATGTAGGGTAGAGAACCAACTGATTCCCACATCTAGTTCTATAAGTTGTTTTCATAAGATTGGTCACTACAACTACCTTCATCCCATGGGGGTAGTTGAGTCTTGAGCTTCTTGTTAGTTATCCAATGCATTGGATTCGCTACCACAAGTTGGGTAGCCCTGAGGAGAACCGCTTTCATGATGACCTAGCCTAATCCCCTTTCAATCGAGTTTCTAATGCACTCTGGCTTTGACCATGGGATGGTGAAGGATTTTAAGCTCCCTAATATGGAAAATTCTATGTCTCAATGAAAGCAGTTGATGTGTGTTATTGGAAGCCTATCCCACCGATCCTACACCTAAAATACAAAGATTGTTTGGTCCTGGTGCCCAAGTGGGCTTAGTCTATGTAGTTTTAACTATTAACATGTAGTGCTTCAAGTCTTGGCTTGGTGGTGTTAACCAAGTTCACATTCACTTAAGGTGTGAGTGTTTGAATATAATGTGTCAATTAGATGAGTTAATTGACCATGTTTTATGATGCCATGTGGTGCTAAAATATTATAAATAATCTTCAGAATGATAGAAAAATAAACATCTAATCAAGCACAAAAAATCCCCCCCCCCCCCACAAAAATATTATGAGGTAGCTAAGATGTAGGTTTTAACATTATACAAAATTTATCTACATACAAATTCTAAAAACAGAAAATAAACAATGGCGAGAGCATAAAACATAGAACATAAAATAGATATACACAAAGATTTCCCCCTGGATCTCGAAACATTCATAAACGCCAATCCATTAACCCTAGATTAGAACATAGCCATAGTTCCCTTGACCGGATCTACAAAATACCATGGACTGAAAACCATCATGCCCAAAACCATGTGCGAAGTCCATGAATAAAACCATAGGTAGGTCTACCCACATAATATAGGGCCCAAAAAAAATTCTAGGGGTGCTTCCCCCAACCCCGTGTAAGGGGGCTACCCCCCCCCCCCCCCACTTTGCCTAGCGCAACGAATGGGGTCCTAGCCGCCCCCCCTCTAACTGCTCGACTTCGTGCGTGGGGCTAGTCGTGGAAAGAATATAACATGCACCCAACATTCTCCCACTTATTGCTTTCCTTTCCACGTAGTTGGTCATAGGAGATCTTATTCATTGATCTGTCCCTATGATGCCCATTGTTTCTCTACACCAAGATAACTTCTCAATGCTCATAGAATTTGTCAATGTATCTACAGTATTCTTCAAAGTGTCCACCTTTACCAAAAACACCTTTTTTCCCTCAACCATATCCCTTACAGAGTGATACTGAACATCAACATTATTTGTCTTGGAATGATAAGTAGGATCCTCTATCAAGGAAATTGCACTTTAGATGTCATAGTCTATATTTATAGCTCATTGTTCTAACCCCATAGTTGAACACAATATCTACAACGAAACTACTTCCTTGCTTGAAAGAGTAGCTTCCATGTATTTTGCCTCTATAGTTGAAAGTGCCATTACAGACTGTCTCTTACTCATCCAACTAAATGCACCTCCAAATGCATTAAACACACACCCATTTGTAGATCTTCTCTGATCTAGATCTCCATCCCAATTTGCATCAACAAAGCCATGGATGTTCAAAACTCTATCCAATCCTAGTCTTCCTTAGTAGCATAGACCATAATCACTAGTGCCACACAAATCTAGAGAACCCGTTTCATGTTGTCCAATGCTCCTTCCCATGTTTTGACATAAACCTGCTTAATACTCCCATTGGATGTGTAATGTCCGGTTTAGTATAGACCACCACATACATCAGGCTACTGACTGCACTTGTATATGGAACACATGACATGTCGTCTTCCTCTTCTTGTTTCTTGGGACATTGTTTAGTAGATAACTTTACACCTATAGGAATAAGAACCTTCACTAATTTATTACCCTACATATTAAACATCTGCAGTATTGTCTCGATGTACTTCCTCTAGTTTAACTAGATCTTCCTCTTTTTCCAATCTCGTTTAACTTCCATGCCCAAAATATAGTTTGCAGCACTGAGATCCTTCATGTTGAATTTGATGGACAATTGGGTCTTCAAATCCTGGATAATTTCTTTGTTATTTCCAATCAGGAACATATCATCTACAAACAAGACCAAATAAATAGCATGGTCACCAATTAATTTAAAATACACACAATGATCCGCTTTGCTTTTGGTGAAGCCAAGTCCCCATATAAATGTATCAAATTTTTGGTACCACATCCTCAGTGACTGTTTTAAGCCATACAAAGACTTTTTAACCTACATACCAATTCTTTCTTACCCTTCACCACAATCCTTTAGGTTGCTTCATGTAGATATATCCTTGAATATTCCTGTGATGAAATGTTGTCTTCACATCCATCTGTTATACCTCAAAATAAAAACATTAGCCATAGATAACATTAATCTAATAGAATCTACCTTGGCAAGAAAAGAAAAAATATCACCAAAATAAATTCCTGACACCTAGGAATTTCCTTTAGCTACCAAATGATCTTTGTATTCCTCCACTTTCCCTTCTGCATTCATCTTCTTCTTAAACACCCATTTTCTTCCAATGGGTTTACTTCCAGAAACTCCACCAGATCCCAAGACTCAATTTTGTCCAAATATGCCATTTCATCAACCATGGCCTCTTTCCATAGTTTTCCATCCTCTGAATCTACTACCTCCCTCATAGTTATGGGATCATCATCAGTAATAGATAAACAAAGATGTGAATAGAAAGTAGAGGGACCCTACCTTTTTGGCTACCTTCTTTCTTGAATAGATCTTCTCATAGCTGGAGTTTGTGGCTCTTCATCTTCTGATTTCTCTTCTACTGTAGAGTTTGATTCTTCCTCTTTTAGCTCAAACACTATCTTCTCAGGTTCCTTTGTATGGTTTCATGTTTAATAACATATTTCACCTATCTAAACACCACATCCCAGTTGTACACAACCTTCCCTATTTTTGGGTTCCAAATATTATAACCTTTTAAACCATCCTTATACCCAATAAAAATGGACCTTTCAAATTTACTATCCAACTTGTTTCTTTTCTCCTTTGGAACATGTACATATGCATCACAACCAAATACCATCAGATGTGAAACAGAGAGTTTATTACCAATTGGTGGGACTGTGGGGTGTGAAACCTTAAGTACTCACAATTAAAATATGCAATTGTATTTAGAAGCTTATTAATATAACTCCAAAGGCCTAAGCCTTATCAAATAATCTCCAATGTGACCTTGCACTCGAAACTGAAGGCTTAAGTTACAATTCAAAAACTCATTGATGAAAATTATACTTAGGGTTTTGTGATTTTCGATGTTGGTATTTGATCCCACTCCGCTGAGGCCATGGGGGCAGGGTTTCATCCTTGTGCCTCTATTCTGTTCTCTAGTTTCAAGAATGCAAAATAGCTTGTGGCTTTGGCCATATTATGGCTACGTTCCTCCTTGCAACCATTAAGCTCGTATTGTGTAACTGTTTTACTTCTATTGTGGCTTTGAGCTTTCTCCTTTCAAGCCATTCTGCAATTTCATGTATCTGCTCGTTAATGTATTTTCTTGGGTTGGTGTTCTACCATGTTCTTGGTCCCTTCTTGAGGCAACTTGGCCTCTACATGACTGGTAATTTTTCTATCTGATTTTTTCTTTCAATTCTTTTCAAGATTCCACTAACCCTTCTGCTCCTTCCATGCAAGACTTCCTTTTAGAGTTAGCTTCTAGAATGCCACTATTCGCGTGCACTGTTTTCCCCTTCTCCCGGCTTCTAAACCTACTATGCCATACAACCTTGGTACTAAGACAGTGACTTCACTTTCGTTGTGACGTGAGCTTGCTCGGTTCCTCCAAGGTAAGCTGTTCAATTTGATATGTGTACAACTTTGCTAGTGTTTTCAGTTTCTCTAGCTGTGGATCTAATTCTCTGTCTTTGTGCTTTTACAAGTGTTGTAGCATAGATGGCCTCTAGCTGCGCCTAGCTTCTTCAACAACCCTGTGTAGACAGGGTAGGGTCTTACCCTTTTGCTTTTCTCTATTTTGGATTTGACGTTGGTTATTCTGTGTTATTTGTGAGCTTCAACAATTAAAAACCCAGATGGGTTTTTGGCCTCCCTTGCTCTGGCTTGATGTAATTTAAATTTTGCTAAAACCCTTACAGGGCTTGGTATTTAGGCCTCTTTTGTCTTGTTGTTAGCCTGAATAGGTTGTTCACTTATCGTGGTTTCTATTATTCCTAAGACTGTGAGGAAATAAAAATATATACAACTATTTAATTTGTAATTTGTAAATGATATTGTTACCTGTGCTTGTTTTCCTCATTCGCTGTTTAGTTTATTTTGACTATATTTGGTCCTTGCTTTTGGTCTGTAACAACTTATTTGTCAATCTTGTTTCAACATCTAGATGGTTTTAGCTCCCTCTAAACTATCATCTTAAATATATAATGTCTCGCACACAGAAGAAAATAACTTTTATTTTTAAAGTATAAAAGTAACCATTACACATTTGCTTTCTCACAAAGAAATTTATCTTCCTGACTACTCTCTCCCCCTGGATGGCAAACCCTTACATGGTCGTCTGTCTTCGTTTTAATAACTTTCCTATAACTCCATACAGTTGAGAAACTGTTGTTCAGTTTTCTGGAACTAATTAAATAATTAAATGAACCCTACTAACTAATTATTCCTAATTTATTCTTTAACTTTGGAAAAAAAAAAATTAGAATGATGTGTTAGCCCGACCTTCAGTCTTCAAGGAAAAAATAAAAGTCAAAATGTTATCATGACCAATCAAGGATAACAAATGCTCAGCTACAATTCTAGCCCTTCAATTGGATGCCCTTGCATCAGGCTCCAGGGGTAAATTAATCTCATGGCTCCTACCCATGAGCTCTTCGATAGAGTACCTGACGCCTTGAATTCATGTAGCATCTAACTAGGAACTATCCTCAAGAGGACGGTTCTTCCACTTCACTAGATATTGCAAATATTCTTTTTTTGCATCTTCCTGGCTACCTGCATGTCCATAATTTTTTCTATCTCCAAAGGTTTTGCTAAAGGCATCTGCTTAATCCATGATTCCTCCTCGTCCTGGGTTTCCTATGTTCATCTTTCCAAACTATCTTTCACAAGAATAGTAACATATGGGTATAGATCTACCACATTAAAAATGGGCGAGATTCTGATTCCCAGAGGTAATAGGAAACTGGGGAAGATAATCAGCTCTAACAGCATGAGAATTTTTCTAAATAAAGAACAATGAGGCATAATTTCACAACTATGTTCACTAGAGGTTCCCACATTGAAATCATCTATTTCTCTAGATCTCCAAAACGTTTTGGACAATCATTCCAAGGTATTTGAGACTCCCAAAGGCCTCCCACCTATTTGTGGTCATGATCATGCTATTCATTTGATTCTAGGAAATTTTCCCCCAAACATCAAGCCTTACAAATATCTATATGCCCAAAAGAGTGAAATTGAATGTATGGTTGCAAAAATGCTAGTGGTTGGTATAATTCAACCTAGTCAAAGTTCTTTCTCTACTCTAGTGGTATTGGTAGAGAAGAAGGATGGATCATGGCACGTGTGTTTAGAATATAGGGAGCTAAAAAAGATTACTATTAAAGATAAATTTCTCATTATTATCATATATGAATTATTGGATAAATTACATGGATTAATTTACTTCACCAAGTTGGATCTTCATTCAGGATATCAACAAATTAGAATGAAGACTAAAGACATTCCAAAAACAACATTTAGAACTCATGAGGGTCATTAGGAATTTTTGGTCATGCCTTTTTCCCTTACCAATGCACCTTCTACATTTCAAGTTTTGATGAATTCCATTTTCAAACTTACAAAATTTGTGTTAGAATTTTTTGACGATATACCAATCCATAGCAAGTCTTGGAAGGATCATGTTCGACATGTTGACAATTTTCTCAAACTATTGGAGGAGAAACAATTATATGCAAAAAACTCCAAATGTTTCTTTGGAATATAAGAGGTGGAATATTTGGGTGCTCAGTTATCTCATAGCCCATCTTATCACCCTCAATCTGATGGGCAAACTAAGATAGTGAACAAATGTTTGGAAGGATATATTCTTTTCTTTGTATCTGATAAATAGACACAATGGGTCAAGCGGTTTCCTTTGGCTCAATGGTGGTATAACACTTCCTTCCATATTGCAGCAAAAATGACCCCATTTATGGCACTTTATGGATATCATCCACCATCCATCACATCCTTTTCAAAAGAAAATTCTAAGGTTCAAGCAGTGGAATATCACATTGAGCATCAACAACAAGTTCTCAAACTCTTAAAGGATAACCTCTCTTTGGCTAGAATTGAATGAAACAATAAGCAGATCAATATCATAGCAAAAGAAGTTTGTATGTAGGTGACTGGGTATTTCTACGACTATAACCATACAAACAAATGTCCCTCAAGCAAGCTAAGAAGGATAATAAATTATCAGCAAAGTATAATGGTTCATACAAGGTGCTACAAAATATTAGTAATATGGCATACAAATTGGAGCTTCTTGCATCTTCCTGAGTGGACCCAGTTTTCAATGTTTCATGCTTAAAGAAGGTTATAAGTGGGAAGATCCGAGTTAAAACAATATTGCCAAAACTTGATGAGGAAGGAAAAATAATATTGGAATCGGGTGTAGTCACAAAAACATGAAATCAACAGCTACGAAATCAATCAATTTTAGAGTATCTCATTAAGTGGAAGAACTTACCCACTGAAGATTCCACATGGGAGGTTGAGAATTTTATATAGAAGCATCAAGAGCTACTCAAGCGTTGAGGACAACACTTTTTTAAGGAGAGAAGCATGTTAGGTCCCTATACTACTAGTGTAACCATTTATTTTTATTAGTGCAACCCCCTTATTGTATTATAATGCCCATATAGTCCCCATGTTGTTATTATTATGACCCATCGAAGCCCATTATTTTTATTGTTGTGCCCTTACAATATTATTGTTATGTAGGCTCTGAATGTATTGGGACCCCTTAGACTCCTATATATAGAAAGGAGGTCTTGTCATTTGTATCATCGAATAAATATTCATTTGTTTAATGTAAAGGATGTTTCCCCCTCGAAGAGGTTGATTTTGAAGTCATTGATTTGTATTTTCCATCTTTTTGTGAGTTGGTTTCATAACATGTGTCAAGTAAGAAGCTCTTGTAATGTCTTTTTGGATAATAAAGAAATACTTTGGGGTTAAATTCTGGTAGTGTTACTCTTCATGGAAATGTTGTAAGATGTTTTATTTCATGCATAATTTTTTCTAAAGTCATTGATGATAGCTTCTAAAGAGTGATTTGAGCACACGTATCTTCTTTAGTTTGTTGGGGTTTGAATAATAATTTAAATTTTGAACATAATGGAAGGTATATATATTTTTCTAAGTTTTATTATTATTTTCTCTCTCTATTTTTAATGGTTGGATTAAGTTTTGCATAGAAATCTTGAGTTAGATCAGCAGGTGTTAGGGGAAGATTTCAGTTGGACCAACCAACTCCCAATCTGTATTTCCTGAAGAGACCATCTAAATAAGCTACAGGCTTATCATAATATTTTAGTTTTGTGATGCATGAGAGTTTCGAGCTAGTAAATCCATTCAAAATTAATATATATATACATATATATTATATCTGGTGTGTGTGTGTGGTGTGTGTGGTGTGCGTGTGTGTGTGTGCAGCATAATGACAAATCTGGCTACTTAGAGCCTTCAGTGTGTAAATATTGTATTTTTCTAATGTGGGTTTTTCTATGGCTTTAATTTCATCATTGTATATATCGTTTTAGTGTTTTCTTGTTGTTGTGCAACTATAGATTTGAGGGAGAATTTTTCTTTAAAGCCAGATCTAAGCCCTAGAGGGTAAGATCTGGCCTCAAAATCATTTTGCAGAGGCATTATCTCACATTATTTTCAGTTTGAGGGTTTCAAAATTTATATCTAAGGATTTCATGAGTTTTTCTTGAGAGAATCTGAAGCAGGAATATATCATTTAAAAATATAAATTTCTAGGTTTATCTTGAGGTTTTTGGCTACCATTTTTCTGCAATTTTTTCCTTCTTTGGAAAAATTTAAATTTTTTTTTTTAAACCCTCACTTAGAGCACCTTCTTAGCCTTCATTACCTTCCCTCACAGCTCCAGAGGCATCCATTTTCCTTTGCCTGCATTGCACCTTCCCACATCCATGCCTCTGTTTTTTTATGTTCTCTTTTTTGCCTGCAAAAAACACATGTTGCCTCAGCTCCATTCTGATGTGGAACCCATAGGCTCTCTCCTCCCCATGTCCCTTCTTATCTTTTGTCTTCTTCACCTAAAACTTCTCCTTCCCATGGACTTGCACGTTACCACCGTCAATTTCTCCTTCTCCCTTCTGCCCTCGCAGACCTGCATTATCCTCTTTCAAACTCTGAATGTCTCCTCCATGTGAGGCTACAACTCCATCCCCTCACAACCCTTTTCCTCTCTTGACCCTTCGCCACCAAACTTGCACAAAGAATATTCAATTTCCCATTGCTTTATTCTTTTTGTTTTGCTTTGATTTCATTTAGGTTAGCTTTTTGTTTACATAGTTTGATTTTTTTTTTTAATGAGGTTGCCTTCTTTTTTTATTTGTTTTGACTTTTATTTAAACTAAAAGAAATCCAAAAAGATTTTTTTTTTTTTTACTTCAAATTTTTTTGTATTTTCAAATTTCATTGTATTTTTATTTTTGTTTTTGGTTTTGATTTTGATATTTTGATTTTTCTTGGAGATAAAAAATAAAAAATAAAAACAAAAACTTAAAAAAAGAACATCATTTTTATTTTATGTGACTTTGATTTAAATCAAAAGAAGACTTTGGGCTTTTTGATTAAAAAAATATATTTTTATGTGGCCTTTGGCCCAATTCAAAATTTAAAGTTATTAAGTCCTTCTAATTTTTTTACTTTGGTAACATTAAAAAATATTAATTAATCATTGGCCACATTAAATTTGCTTCATAAAACTTAGCACATAGAAAAATTTTCCCAAGAAATAATTAAATTTTAATCTAAAGTTCCTTCTTGGCCTCTTTTTTGTGTTAAGGGTAAAATCTAAAAGAAAATTTGTATGGTATTAAATATTTTAATTTCTCTATAGTCAAATACACTTAATAATTTTTAAAATCATATCTAAATATTGACTATAGGAAGCAACAAAATTTTCTACATTTGGGTCACTAAGGAAAAATAATTTTAATTCTAGGATTGTGAATTGTTTAGCATTTGAATTTCATGGTTCTTTAAGGTATTTATATCTCTAGAAATTTAATTTATAGAATATTTTACATATATTGATATTGATCATCATATATTTGCTTGAATTATCTAATGTTCATTGCATGTTAAATATTTTGTGAATATTTCGAGTAATTATCAAAGTACTCTGTCATAGAATTGTGATAAATTGCATAACTTTTGTTCCTAAGCTGAGTATTTTTTTTGGCATTGATATTAGATTGTAAAGACATTTTTTTTCTCTTTGAGTTATAACTGTATCGAAAAATATTTGAAGTAAGCTTGTGGTTTAATTGTGATATTTTAAGGGGTTTATCTTTAAGTCTTCATCTAGTAAAGTGAACATTTCATTTTGGTGATTAAGGGCTTTTGTGACACAAGTGTTTTGAATCCTTAAGTCTAACTTCATCTCATCATCTCGTTCATTTTCTTATTAAGTTAGTTCTGCATAAATAAAATTTACTTCCAAGCATAAGCCTGGTTGATAGAGAGATAAGTATCCATCCATCTTTGCTTGAGAAGCCTGCTTTTAATAGTATTTAAAATTGTGAACTTGTAGTAGTCAGAGCCACAGCTCTCTGTAGTGCTGGAGGCACCAGGTATGCTACATTTTCAGGAGAGGTATCGTTAATCACACCTTAGTGTGATTCACCTCATCTTCTCTTTGCCAATTAGTACAAAATCAAGATCAACACAGAAAGGTTCGAAGGATTAAAACTTAGATAGGCATTTAACTAAAATTAATCAAGATTCTTGCATCTCACATTAGTTTTAGGATTTGAATTTCATACATGATAGACATTCATCTAAGCAACAATTGCTAATCAATTACTTGGTCTTAATTCCTAATAAGCACTGGTATCAATCATTTAAATTTAATCAAATCTTATAAGTCTTGCTAAATCTTAATCAAGTACTTGGTTGCTTCACTGTGTCTCTCGAACTGGTTGGTTCCCAACTAGTTCTCCTTCATTCCATTTTCGTAGGGTCTACACCCCTTAGCTTACTATCGAGAGACATATTAAATAGAGAGATTGGGGATCAAGGTGACAACCCACGATCCGAGTCATTTTGTGGTGCCTAGACATTATGTGTGACAATGGGGACTGATAAGAGGAAATTAAGAAATAGTCATTCAAGTGACCATAAGGTCATCAACATATATTTTATTAATAAAAGGGCTCTACGCATGCAGCATGCAGATTTAATGCACATTCATGTATGTATGTTTGTTCTATTATTGTGGTCATGAAGGTGTGTATAGTCTATTGACCATGAAGGAGAAATATAATTAAAGAATGTGGTATAACTAGGCCTCGACATATTTTTCTAAATATTCTCACTTATTAATTGTATCAACAACGTGTTGGATGCTCTACTACATTTCTAGCTAGCTCTACCTCATGTGATAAGGGTATAAATTTGACAGGAACTCCTACCTGTTAAATTTGACATGTACTCCTACCCATTAACTAACTTTTTGATGATGGTTTTTCTTTTAAACTTTCCCTTCATGTGATGTTTGTTTCTTATTTTTACCCATCATTTAAATAAATATCATGTATTATGTGTTTTTGTTATAAATCTAAAAGAAATTTTTTGTTCGTATAAGTTTTTTGTTTTGTGTTAGTAATTTTCTTAATTCTAGCTTAATCGTGAAATAAGTTTCAACTAGGTAACATCATAGATGTATATGTTTTAAATTACTTTTAAAATATCAAACACATCCAACCATGTTCATTCCTAATGCCAAACTAGAAAATGATTTGGTGCAATTGTGTATAAAGTCACTATCTATATAATCTCAAATATTTTACAAACTATGCTAAACCATTCTTGAAAAGTTTTCAAGTAGTTTGGTCAAACCCATTAACTATATTGTATTTTGAAGAGGAACAATCAGTCTTAGCTTTATATTTGATGAGTTGGACTTGAGGACATAATAAATAATAAAACAAGTTTGAAGCCACTTTTAAATAAGAATTTGGGAGTATTCTAACATTTCAAGAAATAATAATATGCAAGCATGGATTTTGAATAAATTCATAATCCTCTAACAAGGAAGAAGAATAGATCTTTTCTGTAGACACACTAACACCTAAAAGGAACAAACCTAGTTTTGTTTAGATTCAAGTGTGAATGTATCGAAAACATCACAGATTTAGTAACCACACATTTGATATTTCCATATCTAACCAAAAAAATATATTTTTTTGTTAACCAAACTAATAAATAGACCCCTTTTATAAAAATTGAGATCTATCACCAGTGTACTAATACTAAGGAAACTACATAAAACTCTCAAAATTAAATGAAAAAACAACTATTTCACTTACATAAACAAAAAAATTCAATTAGTGTTTTATATAGAATGTCAATGGCCCATGGGTGTGGAAATTTCTTGTGAGTCTCAGCCATTAAGCTTTAGGCTTCAATGTTCATGTCTTATGCTTAAGTTTCGTGCAGTGAATGTGAATAAATAGGTCGTTGTCTCGGCAATAATGAGCCAAAGAAGTATTTTTCATTATCTTGAATTTTCAATCAACCAACATTGATATGAAGATAGAGGAGAATATGGTTGCATACATCCCAATTAGATACCAACTTCTTGGATTTGTTTGAAATGCTTGATATGTCTAAAAGACAATGATTTCCATGAATTCATGACTAAAACAGAATTGATCATGGATTTTGAATTATATCTACGAAAAATACTTTGGATACTTTTTTTAGGGGAAAAGCAGGTTCTGTTATTATTCTCCTTGAACAATGTAGGATCACATGGTGTGGCTAAATACACATATAAGTTTTTGCTAATAAGTCCAAATATCCACTATGGATAATTTATGTTTATCTTGAAGTCTCATCTTAAAGTCTTATTATTGTGGGTGTTGCATGGTGCAATACTTATCTTGGAGTCCCAGTGAATGGAATCACTAACTTGTTTTGTTTTTTATAATTTTATTATCTCTCTCTATGTGTGTGTGGGGTAAATTTTTAAGTCGTGTATCAAATTGATAGTTTGAAAATTAAGTAATCATTGTCAACGATGTACAAATTTCAAAATAATCAGTAAATACCTGTCAAATTTAACCCCTACATGTGATAATGCTTCAAAATGCTACAACAAATCTACAATGAAACAACCTTTAATTTCTATTAAGAAATGAAATTGGTAGTGAGAAAAAAAGAAATAAATGAGATCATAAAAAACGCTAAAGTTCATCATTCCAACTAACATAAAGGAACTGTTAACTAGTTGTTTATGTTAATTTACTATATTTTGTTATTAATTATAATATTAAAATTTATAACTTAAATATTCTATGTTTTTGGTTATTTAATTTTGTTTAAAATTTATAAAAGAAAATTATAATTTTTAATTGCAAAAATTATATAATTTCAATGTTTTTTTAAATTGAAAATATTAAATTTATTATATATTTTAAAAATCAACAATGTTAAATATTTAAAAATATATTTAAAAATATTTAAAAATACAGTTTAAATATTTAAAAAAAACAACTTTACCACCCTTTAAATTTAAATTAAAAAAAAACATCAAAACAATTAAACTAAATTTTGTTTCTTCATTTAATCAAGAATTTATATTTTTAATTACATCATCCTCTAATTTTTAGTATAAAAAGTCATTTTCAACCTCATGGATTCACAATACTTTGAATTAATTAGTGTAACAATAATTAATTACTTAACAAAGTGTTGATGCAATTCAATACATTATATTTAATTTCTTTTTGAGTAATCGTCATTCAAAGAGGATTTATAATAAAAGCATAATTAGCAATAGATTTCTATCATTTGAGTGTCAAACCTAATTGGAATTTGTGTAATCAATTAAGAAGCATTTCCTTTTAGCCCATAGGGCTTTTGGATTGACGGTGAATGGGTGCACTGTTAAGGCACTCCTTGTGATAGGTCATCGGTTCAAATCCCTCGTGGGTGCTTACCTACCAAAAAAGAAAAAAAGAAGCATTTTCTTTACAAAATATCCAAGAGTAATTCCTATTTAATAAGTTATTTTAATATATTTTAGAATATATATTAGATTTCTAATGAGATTCATAATATAATAATATATATATATAATATATATATATATATATATATATATATATATAATATATAATTATATATATATATATATATATAATATAATATATAATAATATATATATTATATAATATAATATATTACAATAAAAATAATAATATTTGTTTAACCAGAATTGAGAATAGCTGTTATATTAAAGTACATTTCACTAAATTTTTAGATATATGTTTTACATAAATAAGTCGAAACTAGTGGATATGGTCAGAATAGAATATGTATCAACAATCATCTAGAAAATTCCAACCTTGAAACTTTTGAACAAAATACTACTATATCTACAGTATTCCACTTATACATTTGTCACTACTAACCCGACAAACACTAGAATTTGCAAAACATCCACCATTTTTCCCTTGTCAAGGAACGATGGCATACCCCTTTTTCTTTGCCACCAAAGTTCACCTTGTTCTAGCCTTGACCCCAAATTAGCCATGTGATCAACCTTGGATTTGTTTGATCTCATAAAATGGAGATATTTCTTGTTGGAGATAGACTGATAGAATTGATAAAACCACTTGAAGATATGACGTAACTTTGTATCTAAGGCCAGATATATTGAATATGAAGGGTGAATTATATTCAAGGAATCACCAAAAGTAATCACCTCTTAAATTCCCAAATTCCCAATTTGCTTCAAACCTTGATATAAGGCATATGCTTCAACAAAATTGTTGAAAGAGTGACCTAAACTCCAATCATACCTATGTTCTTCTTGATTCTCAAGGAAAACAATTACCACCTCCCCTAGATTTTGCCACTACTGAAAAATAATAATCAATTTAATATCATTTCTTCTATATGTTAAGTAATCAAGACACTCTATAATTTTCTATAGAACATAATGTTTATAAATAGAAATCACACATTTTAAATAACTCTACACCTCATACAAATAGTGTTGGTACACAATTATAGTATTTCATTTGAACTCTATAAATATTATTAACTTGTTGAGATAAGAATATTATTCCATTTTACTATTTCTAAACTTGAATTTCAAAAAAAAAGTGCAACTCACTTAAGTTCACTATCTTAAAAAATTGTTAAAACACATGCTTTATTTTACAATTTGTTTCACATAGTTTCTTGTCACAGCATAATCATCTACATATCATATTATAAAACAATTTCATTATTTCCATTTTGTATATACCATTTATGATTTAGATGGCTATGAAGGAGAATATATGAAGATATGTCACACTTCCTTACAAGATAGAAGGGAAACATTTCTTTGGGGAGACCCTCAATTGAAGTATTTTTCTTAATCTCAACCAAGAGCTAGAAAAAATCCTCAATTATAGGTTTTTTCTAGATCCAACTAAGCCTTGATTGATGTGTAAGTTAACCCTCAGAGGTCTAAGAAACTACCTCCATGAAGGTTACCAACCATAGATTTATTATGTAACCTAGCCATATGTTCTCTCTCAATATCCACATTTGAATTTTGAATACCAATCTTCCCACATTCACAATCAAAATCCTTAAATTGGGAATGCATTTATTCATAGCCTTCATTTTCTAAAGCATGTCCATGACCATGTTTCTACATGGTGGGTTTATCCATGATTGACATCATAAGAATATTATGATTTCTTGAGTGAAAGAACCAATTCAACAATATTTCAATATATTACATTATTTTTATTAATGTTGGAATACGTACTAAATTAAGGTTCGATGGAATGTAGTAAAATGAAAAGGTAGTAGGTGAATAAGAATTAAATACATGAAGTTTAACATATTGTTGACAATGTTGGAAATCCATCACCCAACATGCTTCCCCATTATGAAGTCCCAACTAAACCTCACATCATTTGGAGTAGGAGCCCCAACTGAGAAATAAGGTCAGTTTCCATTATTCTTAGGAATTTCAATTGGCTATAATTATCAACATAAGATATTATACAATCAATATTTGAAACAAGCAAGTGATTTGACACTATGAGGCATACAATTGCAATACGTATATGGTACTTTCATGAAGGGAAAAGAGAGATTGAGCCTCTAAAAGAAAAATAATAGTAATATCCTAAAATAACAAACAAGAGCATGAAAGAATCATAAACTAAGTTGTGAATTAACTCACCAGATAACAACCATGATAAAAAAAAATAAAAAATCAAGTAACAATTCACATTCAACAAGATACATACCAAAGACAAAAAAATAGTTCATTTTTATTAGTTTATGTTCACATAAAGATACACTGCAAACAATGAAATAATAGTCTCACAATCTTTCACGACATATGCATGAAAGTGTGTCGGCTCTGAGAGCTTCATATATTTAGTGAAATTCCTAAGATATACAATTATAATATTTTCACACTAGCCCCAATAGTGGAACAATAAGTCACCACTTTCTCCTCCAAAGAAATATCTTCTCTCCTATACTGCAACTAGAGAAGAACAAGTGAAAATTCCAAAATCCTTTCTCTTAAGATATGAGGGTGTATTTATGATAAATGAGGTGAATCTACACCTCCCATGTGACTCTTTACTCCACTATGACTCTTGAGCTTCTATTATGACTTTTAAAATTCCTATGTTACCTTTAAACTTCTACATGACTTTAGAACTTTCTAGTCACTTTTCACATTCCATGTGGGACCCTTAGAGAAATTATGAGTTGGTAATGATGACATGGAACTTCATTGTGATGTGTCAATGTCTAGATTTCCTCTTTGCTACCATATTTGTATCTTGATGATAGATTTTTCAAGTATTCCATATTTACCATCTTTAAACTCCAAGAATACCTATGTTATTCTTGATTCTCAGGGAAAACAGTTACCACCTCCCCTAGCTTTTGCCACTACTAAAAAATAATAAAAAATTCAATA
Source organism: Pinus taeda (assembly GCA_000404065.3). Lineage (NCBI taxonomy): Eukaryota > Viridiplantae > Streptophyta > Pinopsida > Pinales > Pinaceae > Pinus > Pinus taeda. Next base: position 37,591 of record APFE031471995.1, read on the forward strand.
TCATTTTTTCTATATGTTAAGTAATCTAGACAATCTATAATTTTCTATATAACATAATGTTTATAAATAGAAAATCACACATTTTAGATAACTTTACACCTCATACAAATAGTGTTGGTACACAATTATAGTATTTCATTTCAACTCTATAAATATGATTAACTTCATACCTAGTTTGAGATAAGAATATTATTCAATTTTACTATTTCCAAACTTGAATTTCACAAAAAAGTGCAACTCACTTAAGTTCACTATCTTAAAAAATTGTTAAAACTCATGCTTCATTTTATAATTTGTCTCATAGAGTTTCTTGTCACAACATAATCATCTACATATCATATTATAAAACAATTTCATTATTATAATTTTGTATATACCATTTATGATCTGGATGAATATGAAGGAGAATATATGAAACACTTCCTTACAAGACAAAAGGGAAATATTTCTTTGAGGATACCCTCAATTGAAGTATATTTCTTAAACTCAACCAAGAGCTAGAAAAAACCCTCAATTATAGGTTTTTCCTAGATCCAACTAAGCCTTGATTGATGTGTAAGTTAACCCTCAAAGGTTTAAAAAAATACCTATATGAAGGTTAACAACCATAGATTTATTATGTAACCTCGCCATATGTTCTCTCTCAATATCCACATTTGAATTTTGAATACCAATCTTCCCACATTCACAATCAAAATCCTTAAATTGGGAATGCATTTATTCACAACCTTCATTTGCTAAAGCATGTCCATGGTCATGTTTCTACATGGTGGGTTTATCCATAATTTACATCATAGGAATATTACGATTTCTTGAGTGAAAGAACCAATTCAACAATATTTCAATATACTACATTATTTTTATTAATGTTGGAATACGTACTAAATTAAGGTCTGATGGAATGTAATAAAATGAAAAGGTAGTAGGTGAATAAGAATTAAATACATGAAGTTTAACATATTGTTGACAATGTTTGAAATCCATCAACCAACATGTTTACCCAGTATGAAGTCCCAACTAGACCTCACATCATTTGGAGAAGGATCCCTAACCGAGAAATAAGGTCGGTTTCCATTATTCTTAGGAATTTGACTTGCTTATAATTATCAACATAAGATATTATACAATCAGTATTTGAAACAAGCAAGTAATTTGACACTATGAGGCATACAATTGCAATGCATATATGGAACTTTCATGAAGGGAAAAGATAGATTGAGCCTCTAGAAGAAAAGTAATAGTACTACCCTAAAAATGACAAACAAGAACAGGAAAGAATCATTAATTAAGTTGAAAATGAATTCACAAGATAACAACCATGATTAAAAAAAAATCAAGTAACAATTCACATTCAACAAGAGACATACCAAAGACAACAAAAAAATTCATTTTTATTAGTTTATGTTAACATAAACATACACTGCAAACAATGAAAGAATAGTCTCACAATATTTCACGACATATGCATGAAAGTGTGTTGGCTCTGAGAGCTTCATATATTTAGTGAAATTCCCAAGGTACAAAATTATAATATTTCCACACTAGCCCCAATAGTGGAACATTAAGTCACCACTTTCTCATCCAAAGAAATATCTTCTCTCATATACCGCAACTAGAGAAGCCAAAGTGAAAATTTCAAAGTCCATTCTCTTGATATATGAGGGTGTATTTATAACAAATGAGATGAACATACACCTCCCATGTGACTCTTTACCTCCACTATGACTCTTGAGCTTCTATTATGACTTTTCAAATTCCTATGTTACCTTTAAACTTCTACATGACTTTAGAACTTTCTAGTGACTTTTCACATTCCATGTGGGACCCTTGGAGAAATTATGACTTGGCTATGATGACATGGAACTTCATTGTGACGTGTCAATGTCAAGATTTCCTCTTTGCTGCCATATTTGTATCTTGATGATAAATATTTCAAGTATTCCATCTTTACCATCTTTAAAATCCAAGCATACCTATGTTATTCTTGATTCTCAGGGAAAAGAATTACCACCTCCCCTAGCTTTTGCCACTATTGAAAAATAATAATAAATTTAATATCACTTTTTCTATATGTTAAGTAGTCTAGAAAATCTATAATTTTCTATAGAACATATTGTTCATAAATAGAAAATCACACACTTTAGATAACTATACACCTCATACAAATAGTGTTGGTACACAATTATAGTATTTCATTTGAACTCTATAAATATGATTAACTTCATAGCTAGGTTGAGATAAGAATATTTCCATATTACTATTTCCAAACTTGAATTTCAAAAAAAAATTCAAACTCACTTTAGTTCACTATCTTAAAAAATTGTTAAAACTCATGCTTCATTTTATAATTTATTTCATAGAGTTTCTTGTCTCAACATAATCATCTACAGATCATATTATAAAAAAATTTCATTATTATCATTTTGTATATACCATTTATGACTTGGATGACTATGAAGGAGAATATATGAAGATATATCACACTTCCTTACAAGACAAAAAGGAAACATTTCTTTGAGGAGACCCTCAATTGAAGTATTTTTCTTAATATCATCCAAGAGCTAGAAAAAACCCTCAATTATATTTTTTTTAAGATCCAACTAAGACTTGATTGATGTGTAAGTTAACCCTCAAAGGTTTAAAAAATACCTCCATGAAGGTTACCAATGATAGATTTATTATGTAACCTAGCCATATGTTCTCTCTCAATATCCACATTTGAATTTTGAATACCAATCTTCCCACATTCACAATCAAAATCCTTAAATTCTGAATGCATTTATTCACAGCCTTCATTTTCTAAAGCATGTCTATGGTTATGTTTCTAGATGGTGGATTTATCGATAATTGACATCATAAGGATATTATGATTTCTTGAGTGAAAGAACCAATTCAACAATATTTCAATATATTACATTATTTTTATTAATGTTGGGATACATACTAAACTAAGATCTGATGGAATGTAATAAAATGAAAAGGAAGTAGGTGAATAAAAATTAAATACATGAAGTTTAACATATTGTTGACATTTGTTGGAAATCCATCAAACAACATGTTTCCCAAGTATGAAGTCCCAACTATACCTCACATCATTTGGAGTAGGAGCCCCAACCAAGAAATAAGGTCGGTTTCCATTATTCTTAGGAATTTGACTTGGCTATAATTATCACATAAGGTATGATACAATCAATATTTGAAACTAGCAAGTAATTTGACACTATGAGGCATACAATTGCAATGCATATATGGTACTTTCATGAAGGGAAAAGAGAGATTGAGCCGTTAAAAGAAAAGTAATATTACTATCCTAAAAACGGAAAACAAGAGCATGAAAGAATCATTAATTAAGTTGCAAATTAATTCACAAGATAACAACAATCATAAAAAATCAAGTAAAAGTTCACATTTAACAAAATACATACCAAAGACAACAACATAGTTCATTTTTATTAGTTTATGTTAACATAAACATACATTGCAAACAATGAAAGAATAGTCTCACAATATTTCACGATATATGCATGAGTGTGTCGGCTTTGAGAGCTTCATATATTTAGTCAAATTCCCAAGATATATAATTACAATATTTCCACACTAGACCCAATCGTGGAACATTAAGTCACCACTCTCCCCCAAAGAAATATCTTCTCTCCTATACCGCAACTAGAGAAGCCAAAGTGAAAATTCCAAAGTCCTTTCTCTTGAGATATCAGGGTGTATTTATAACAAATAAGGTGAATCTCCACCTCTCATGTGATTCTTGACCTTCTATTATGACTTTTTAAATTCCTATGTTACCTTTAAACTTCTACATGACTTTAGAACTTTCTAGTGACTTTTCACATTCCATGTGGGACCCTTGGAGAAATTATGACTTGGAAATGATTACATGGAACTTCATTGTGACGTGTCAATGTCAAGATTTCATATTTGTTGCCATATTTGTATCTTGATGATAGATTTTTCAAGTACTCCATATTTACCATCCAATGGATCTGAATGAGTGTCAAAACCTTCCAAGTTTGCATGATTTGCTATGTCTTTGTCTTGGTCCAAGTTTCCTTCATGTCCTTCAGGATGGTTCTTCTTTTTCTCCTTCTTTCAAAGTTCTCCCTTGTATCCTTTCCTTAATGAATTCTCTTAAGGATCACCTTTCCATGTTGAAATTATATCACCTACAGATAAGTCCACTCATTAAAAGCTAACATTATTCCAGAAAACACCTATTCTACCTTTTCTTGCTCATGGAATATGTGGATTATGATGAGGCAACAACTAAGGGTTTTGAAAGGAAGAAGCTAAGAATTGTGAAATTGAGTAATATAGGGACCTAGGGATGACCAAATTTTCCTCTAGAGCTACGCAATGTGTAATTAGAGAAGGTTTATCATGATTTTTCTTTGTATGGTAGGCTAGGAGAGAATGTGATCAGCTAGTTGACTAATGATGCACAGTGCGCAATGCTCAAGGAAGAGGAGGTAGATATTGTGCAGTTGAGAATCAAGAGGGATTAGGGGTTCCCTCATTATCTACTAGAACTATGTAATTCATAGTAGGAGGAAAGGTGGGACAAGGTATTTTGCAGTGAGTGGTTTCAGTTAGTAAGAGGGATAGGACTAGGCACTGTAACTATGCAATACGCACTGATTGAGAATATGATTCCAAAGATTTTACACTTGAGGATCTTAGTGATCTAGAGGTTACCCATTATTCACTAGAACTATGTAATGCACATTCTAAGTTCCACTATATCAAGTGATTACATAGTTGAGAAAATTAGGGAGACAGGGAGGCGAATTAGAGCATTGTAACTATGTAGTGCACAGTAGCTAAAGAGGAGGCTTAGAGGACTATGCAGTTGGGCATGAAAGTGGCACAAGGAGGATCCACTATCCACTACAACTTCCCAATGTGGAATTAAGGGTGGGAGAGACCATGAACTATGCAGTTGGAAAGGTTAGGCATCCAGATGGATGATTTAGACTCTAAGGTTGCTTAATGATCAGGAAAAGGAGGTTGTCCTTAATATGAGCAGAGTACATAGGTCTAAGAGGTAAGGATTTAATCAATGAGACTTAGGAGTTTGTAGATTATTCATCACCTTTCTAAGATATTAAATATTCTTGTGAGTTTGGACAAGATGTGAGGACAAGGATGAACTCCAAAATTTGTTGTGTTGGATCAATGGAACAAGGGAGAAAATATGATGTAAACAAGTTATAAAACTGAATACGACATATGTTGATCTATATTTATGAAGGAACAAAATGAAATATAGATATAAATAGAAACATAAATATATAGAAAAAATAGGACATCAATTCATTAATAACAAAGTACTAGAATTTGTTACATGTAGAATGGAAACAAACTAGCTTGGGCAATGGTTGCTTATCTCTGAGAAGAGATATGTTAGATACATGCCTTCTGAACTATTTTATAATGAGGCATGGAGACCTATTTATTATTGAGAAACAATGAAAATCCCTAATCCTAGGAGATAAAGTGCCAAAATTTTATGGGCCCCATTAGTGTAAATTGGTACATCAACTTCCTAAGGTCGTAATTTTGGCATACGATATTTGTTTGAAATGTAAGATAACTCATTAGAAATATCTATTCGAGGAATAAAACTATCAATTATTAATTTCTAATGCGGGCCATGGGGGCCTCAAAACTGCTTTGGAAGTTTAGGACCTGAAAAACTACCAAAAATAGTAAATTATGCTATAATTAATAAAACTAAAAGAAACAATGTTGTGCATCCAAGTGGAATAGGTGAGTGGCCACCAATATATACTTGGATTAGTCCTCCCTACTTATAAATCAATGGTCCCCATAGCATTGAGTGCCTCCATGAGATGGGGAAACTTTTGTTGAACTTGGTCCCTAGTGAGCCATTTGCCTTGGTGCAGGAGTTTCCCAGCTTTGACAACTTGATACAGTTGGATCTTCTATAGAAAAGTATTCTTGAACTATGTTTCCATTATTTGATTAGTTCTGGCATGTTCCATGTTGTCTAGGTTGATATCTATTGGTGTTAGTTGTTATGTAATGTTTGATGTGTCTAGTAATGGTGGAAAGTATGGCTAAAGATGGTCCACATTGAGCACTGGGTGTACGGTGATGAATGGGAGAAATCTAAGCTTAAATCATTGTCTCCCACAACCTTGGTGATGGTGTAAGGCCCATATCTGAGTGTTCAAAGGTTCTGATGGGCTCCGTTAGGGTGTTATTTCTGCAAACGTAGCCAAACGTTTTCACCCACTTGAAACTTATGTGGCAACCAATGTTGATCATGTCATTGCTTGTACTTAGCATTGGACTTATCCAAGTTATTGTGCACCTATTGGAAGATCTGTTAGATTTTTTCAATAAACCTATTTCCTTATTATCCTCAGGTTGTACTATTTGAATTCTATCTATGTATTCATATGAGGCATGGAAACAACAATTGTACATAATGGTTGAAATCCCAAACCCACCTAAAAGGGATTTTGGTCTGTCGAGCTATGGAGATCTCTATTATAACTGTGCTACACATAAAAAATCCTCTCATCCCAGGTTCATGGATGCTTAAAGTTTTACATGCTTAGTATGTGCATTATCTTTATGTTAACGACCTTTTTCTAACCATCAGTCTGAGGATGGAATACAGTTGACTTGGTGAGCTTGGTGTCCAATAATTTCCAAAGGATCAACTAGAATATGCTCAGGAAACTACTATTCTAATTTAATATAATGGTCTGTCGGATCCTAAAATATATCCCAATCTTACAAATAATATTTTGGAAGTTTTATTTGTTTCGATACTCTTCTCAATGGCTGACAATATAACCATATTAGAAAAATTATCTAGGACCACAAATACACAGTAATGACCATGCTTGGTAGAGGGGAGGATCAACATATAGTCCATGGATATGGATTCCCATGGTTTGTTGGGAATAGGAAGAGGATTGTACAGGCATTTCTTCTTGATGGTTGGCTTGGAAATCGCTCAGGAAGTGTAGTATCTGATATATTTTCCAATGCCTTGTTGGATTTTTGGCCAATAAAAGTACTTATGTAGTATGGCCATAGTTTTCTCCACACCAAAGTGTCATGTGACCCAATTGTAATGTGCATCCGAATTCAACTTGGCTCGCTCACTTGAAGGAACACAAAGGTTGCCTAGGTATCATAATAAGGTACTCTAGAGGTGGAAATCTAGAACTTGCTTTCCATCCACTAGCATTTGGTATGTGGTAGCGAACTCTGGATCATGTTTCTATAGTTGCGGCCATATGAAGGTCTCATGGCGGCAAGAGTTGAGAAAAGTAGTCAGTGTTGCAACTAGTCAATGACTAAGGAAATGTGTAACATGATTGGTGTTTCCCTTATTTTATTTAATGTTCAAGTGGAATTGTTTCATATATTGTAGACAACTTATGATGTTGATTAATTTAAAACTTCCCTTGTGTCTGTATAAACTAAAGAAGTCAATGGTCTATGTGGATGACCATCTCCTTCCCTAAAATGTAATGTTTCCATTTTTGGATTACCTACACAATAAAATACATCTCTTTATCTTAGGTGGGGTATTTCTAAATTGTATTGAAACGTGTCTCATTGCAATATGCCACTGGATGCCCTTGTTGCATGAGAATTGCACCAATAACATAATCAGAGGCATTTTTATCAATTTCAAATGGTTGTTGTAGGTATGGAATTGCGACTACCGATGCAGAGAAGAGGTTGTGCTTTAGCTCAACGAATTCCTTCTCTTGGGACTCAAACCAGGAAAAAAAATTGCTCTGCCCTTGGTAACCTAACTCAAAGGCCAAGTGATATGAGAGAATCCTAACACAAACCTATGATAAAAAATAGTGAGGCCGAAAAAGGTGCAAATATTTGTTATAGAGGTTAGGGTTGACTAATTCTAAATTACTTTGATCTTAGCTTGATCCACATGCACGGCTTTCTCATCAATGATGTATCCTAGATATTGGACCTAGCTCATGCCAAAGGTCCATTTCTCTAAGATGGCACATAGCTTGTGTTGTTGTAGGGTTTGAAGGAAATGACGAATGTGTTGTAGGTGCTCTTCCTAGCTCTTGTTGAATATGAAGATGTTGTCCAGATATACAACCATGAACAGGTTAGTGAAGGGCCAGAATATGTCATCCATCAGCCTCATAAAATTTTCTATGGAATTTATTAACTTGAAAGGCATGACCAACCACTTAAAAGGGCCCTCCTTGGATTTGAAGGCGGTCTTCCATACATCTGTGGGTTTTATTAGAATCTGGTGATAGCCAAACTTCAAATCAATTTTGTAGAAATATTTGGCCCCCATGAGTTGGTCAAGAAGTTCATCAATATGTGGGATTAGATACCTATTCTTGGTAGTGATTTTGTTTAGTGCCTAATAATCAATGAAGAGCCTCCAAGTTCCATCCTTCTTCTTTACAAGTACAATCAAACTCTCACAATGTGAGGAACTTGATCAGGTGTGCCATATTTGTAGTAACTCCTATATATGCTACTTAATTTCATCATTTTCCATAATGGAGTGGTGGTATATCATCTAATTTGGTAGAGGTGCTTCGAGAGTCATATCGATCAAGCGATTGAATTGATAGTGAAAAGTTACCCCTATGGGTGAGGAGATGATGTCCTTGTATTCTTCCACGACCTTGCCCACCTGCTTCTACTGCATGGGGGAGCCCTTCCTGGGGGCATGGATGTGGCCAATATCTTCCCCTTACTTTGATATTGAATCAAAAAGAAAATAAATTTCCCAATCTTGGAGATATCTTAATTCATTCCTTAGTAGAGATCAAATAGATAGTGGTAGGTAGGGCTACCTTCAATATCATGTATAATTTATTTCCCAAAGTATTAATAATAATGTGAGGCCTGGAATCATACGCAACATGGAATTTCCACAAGTATGGTTGGCCTAATAACACATCACAAACTTCAAGAGGATAAACATCCCATAGTACCTCATCAATGAAGGGCTTGATGTTGTAGGGAAGGCAACACTATTGGCTTATGTGGAGATCTTGTCCTTGGTGGAGCCACCTGATGGTGTATGGTTGTAGGTTTGGTGTGGTCAATAGGCCCAACTACTTAACAACCTCTACTAAAATGAGGTTCTTTTTCCTCTTGTTCTCGATAATAAACTATAGAAGAGAACCCTTTACCCACATCTATGAGTGGAAGAGACACCCCCCCGCCTTTGAATCTTAAGGCTTAATCTTTTAGACGTTAATGGTGGCAATGATGGAACTGTGTTTTGCGTTAATAATATTCTTCCCCTTATCATTCCCCTTATTTGGTTCTGGTTCATAATTAGAACATGCATCAAACTCGGAATCTTTTAGGTCGGACACCAATGACTACTTGGCATGACACTCATTTATGTCGTCAGTGGGTCTCTTGTGGAACTCATGCCACTTTCATTTATCCTTCTTCATATTCTTGGTGCCATTATTTTCATGTGACTTCAATGAGTTTTCCTAGGCTGGTCTACCTTGGCTATGTCCTTTTTTCTATAGTTTGGGGGTGCTCTTGTCCTACCTCTGATTGACAGATCCAAAGTTGTGTTTATTTTGTTTAACTTTTTTTTCAATCTTGGTAGTAGATCAGTATGTTGCACCAAGTAAGGAGATTTTCATGAAATCCATTTCTTCCTTAATGTATTTGGGAAAAATAGCCATGGTACTTGAGGACCAGATATCACTCAGAGTCTTTGGTACCCATATTTATGTGTAGAGTATGAAAAATATTTGTGAACTCATGCACATCTTTATCCCTTTGTTGTTGAAGTTTGGTTCATTTTATGTACTTATCCTCATATCTCCCCACAAGGTAGTATTGTTCCTTGATATCATATCAGAAAGAGTTCCAAGAGGGTGTGGCTATAACTAGAGAGGGTTCCTTGACCCTTTTCTCATAGTAAGTTTCCCACCATTCCTTGACATGGGGGTAGCCTTAAGCAGTAAAAAAGTACTATTTTCCCTATCAGAGAAACTATGGACCGAAAAATAACCTTAGAATAGATTCAAGCATTTATCTACAATATATACATCTATTTTACCTTCAAATATGGGGATATCAAAATTAACTTGTACCTTGAAGTGGGTAGTACCTCTAAAGCGACTTTTGGATGAAGATGCATCACCTGTGGGCATCTGCCGAAGGGTCTAGGCAAAATTGTCCATCATCTTGTTCCTTTGTTGCTCTAGGGATTCTTTGAGCAATAGTTTGATAGGATCTCTTGCTCCTCATCTTTCTTTTCTTCTTCCATGGGAGGTCATCGATGTTGGTGGGAATGCTCTTGCAAAGCCTCAACCAATTCAATACCCAAATCCTTATTCCCTAACCTCATTGGGAACATGCACAGAATAGAAAAATATCATACCGCTATGATACAATTGATTTTTATATATGAATAAAAAAAATGAAATACATATATAAACAAAAAAATAGAGTTACATCGATAACAGGACTTCAATTCATTAATAAAAAATTATTGAAATTTGATACATGTAGAATGGAGACAAACTAGGTTGAGCAATTGTATCTTATCTCTAAGGAGAGATGTGGTGGCTACATGCCTACTGAACTATGTTACAATGAGGCTCAAAGGCCTATTTATTATTAAGAAACAATGGAAAACCTTAAACATACAAAAACCTAAGCCTAGGAGATGAAGTGTCATAAGTTTGTGGGCCCTGTTAGGGTAAATTAGTATATCAACTTCCCAGGGTCATAATTTTGCATATGATCTACATTTGATGTGTATGATACCTCGTTAAAAATATCTATCTAATGACTAAAACTTTTGACTATGAGCCCCCCTTGAAAGTCATCGGTTTTCTTGTTTTCCAAAAAAATGTCTTTTAGGGCCTCAAAATGGCTTTGGAAGTTCAGGGCCCAAAAAACTGCCAAAAATAGTAAATTGTACTGCAACTAAGGAAACTAAAAGAAACAATATTGGGGGTCCAAGTGGAATAGGAAGGCAACCACCAATATCCACCTAGATCACATGTACACCAACAACATAAGCCAATAGAATGCATCATACTCAAAATACACATGTGCCTTGAAACAACATCAAAGTGACACTTATTTCTAAGTGTAAGTTGAAATGCAACTTTGCAACTCTTGGAACACAAATTATGAAAAAAGTGTCGACTACAACCAGAAAGTGCACTAAGCTATGGGAATGTGTCTATCACATATTCTTATGATATACATGATCAACTAATGTAGAAGAGTGTGCTAGAGCTTCCTATAGTAGTTTCCTAAGATGAAACACATGTAGGAGTGTAAATAGTTAAAAGCAACACTTGTGAAAGTAAGAAAAAGTGAAAATGACAGTTGCAAAATCTAATGAAAGTGAAAGTGACACATGATAAAGAAAAAATGATACTTATTAAAGAAAAAGAAAGAAAAAATGATAGTGGTAAAAGTGAAAGAGAAACTTGTGAAAGAAAAAGGTTCACAAAAGCGTCAGGTGAGAAGACTTGTTAGAATGATGATACAATTGCCACTAAGAGTGAGAGCGATTGTCAAATTATGTTGCACATTGACTATCAGCATGGATTGTGTAGTGCATTGTCCCTATCAACTGCACAAGCACTATCAGTAGGGGTTACGCAATTCCTATTACCAAGGGTTGTGCAATCATTGTTACTAGTGATTGCACATGCTTTATTTCCAAAGGTTTCACAAGCATTGTTCTCAAGGAATTGTAATGCTTCTCTAGAGAGGTAAACATTTATTACTAAGTTTGTAAACATTTATTACTAAGTTTGAAATAAAGAGGTGCACTTTTGAATGCATAAAAATATAAGCATGTGTAAGCAAGTGGTTTCAACAATTAAAATCTCATAATAAGGATTGAACACTCAGAAATACATCAACCACTCATCAAGTGACTATGCTCATCTTGGAATGACAGATTATGAGATCAAAAGGATGCTCTAAATATTAAGTAGAGGAAAATTTTTGGAGGGTGTTTGTCACAAAGACAACACTTAGCAACACACTAGAGGAACTCCAACTTCTCTGCTTAGGTCTACCTTTGAGCACGAAGTCTTGGTCTCTCAAGAAGTATTGATTCACCATATAGATTACCTCAGCTCTTCCACTTATCCTAGTTGAAGACATAGTTTCTTATTTTCCTTTCTTGGCTTAAACACATTTACAAGACTATTAATATATTAAGTTTTTATAGGATAATTGGTATACCGAGATTTTATTTTCAGAGTTAAGCACTTTCCTAGTGTTGCTTCACTACCAGTGAGCCTATTCAGTACCCTAGCAAAGTCACCTCAATGAATCACAAGCATCGTTTCATTGCTAGCAGAAATGTTCAATACCCCAATTAAGTTTCTTGTGTCACCTCTCTATGCAGGAAGCCATTCTTTTCTCCACCCCTTGATTTTATTTTTAAATATGCTTTAGCATTTATTATAATTTTATTTCACAGGGTGGAAGAGGGATCTCAACTTATTTAACAATCAACAGAGGTTGTTCCTTATTTAAGGGATCTTAATGATATTTGAAATTGATATGATCACTTTTTTATGTTTTCTCCTTTCCCTTATCTACTTAATTGACTTGTCAGGTCAAAATACAAGTTAATTACAAGGGTCGAGTCAGGAATGAAGATCCTAAAAGATACAGGATTCATAGTTTTTCCAAATGCTTTCCATCTAGAATGAATCATATTTTCCATCCAGACGTCATTGAATATAAATATATGTAAACCTAGACAAAGAAGGGGACCACAAACTAGCCAAGCATTGTTCGTCATCGCAATTTCCCTTTCAAGTATTTTCCACATTACCTTTTGAGATAAAAAAATGGAATTTATCATGCACATCCTTATTAAACAAAATGTGAAATAAAAGAGGTGACACAACAAGAAACAAAAAGTAAGAGAATGGAGAAAATGGAAAAATGAACTAAAAATAAGCATGCAAGACAAAAGAAATAAAACAAAGAAAATGCAGGGTGCAAGTAAAAAGAAACTAGAATGAGATTAAACTTACTCCTAACCTAACCCGCTGGAAGGTCAAGAATAAGTAAAGTGAAACTTTAAATGAAGTGATTGAAGTTTCTCCTGACCTACAAGTACAAATATGTGAGCATTTAAAAACAACATAAATAAATGTGTAAAGTAAAGATAACAACTTGAAAATATTGCACAAGAAATTGAAGGTATTTCTTATGGACAAAAAGATGTGCCATAACAACTAATCTTAACCAGTTTGCAGCCTTACCTTTTTTATTAGAACAACAATCATATAAACCTCAAACGTTTCTTGTGAATGTACTTCCATACGTATTTTCATTCTGAGCAAATATCAGGTAAGATTGCAACTTATTATTAGCAATAGAGATTGTTGAGTAATATTCCTCAAACCAATCATAAATTTGATCATGGTACTCGAAACAATCCTCTTGAAAACCCTAACATTCTTAAGAAGATGAACTTTCTAGCAACCCAATTAGCTTAAATAGAGAATATTAAGAGGGAAAATAGATCTATTCATGTTCAGAAGCATGGCCAATATCGTGAGAACCTAACATAACCATTAGCAAAGGTTTAATTGTCTCAACTTCTTGATATATATTAAATAGTGAGATGACAAACTATGAATATCTATTGGTTCAAATAGATCAATTGATCTGGAAAAAATATCATCAGATATACTAGTGGAAAAATTATTAATTGAATGCCAATTGTTAGAACCAATGTTATGATCAGATGGATCAATTAGATCATAAGGTTTTCAATTCTTGATTGGTTCCCTTCATATTGGATTACACACTAGACCAACAACACAATAATTGGAATAATTGAAAATGATTTTTTTGACACTGCTGGACCCGCCAACATTCAGGGGATCTCCCCGATAAGAAGTCCCAACTAGACTTCAAACCATTTGGAGTAGGAGTCCCAATAGTGGGTGGTAATGTAATGCCTTAACCATGGTACCACATAGAGATAAGTATGATAACTTTGAGTTGAAGCAAGTGTGTGACCTTGGAGCGATTAAAGTGAGATGCATGGGATTTTTAACACACTAAGGAGAAAACAAAGTGTGCCCCTTACAAGCCTGTAATAGTACACAATTTGAAAGTAACACACGAGGGGAATTACATCACAGGATAAAATATGGAATAGTACACAACTTAACATGACGGGTTAATCCAACAACACTTCAACAAGATTCATACAATTTCATACAAAGTAAATCATAAGAAAGTGCATAAGTTAAACAACATACATTGCTAAAGCAACCAAAATAGTCAAACTACAATAACAACATATGCGTGAAAGTGTGTTGGCTTTGATATTATTATTATAAGTGAAATTTCCATCCATACATACACCATTGATGGGTAATAGCCCCAATAGTGGAAAATTACAGTCAAGAACACTTTCTCCTGCAAAGAAGTATATTTGCTCTACGTTGTGGAGAAGACAATGCTCATCGCAATAATCCCAAGCCTTTTCTAATCCTAAGACTAGCCAAAATCTTGGCTCCTAAAATCATGTTCTATGAGTTATGAGGTTATTTTTAAAAAAGGGTGGGGTGACCCTTGACATTCCCCTTTGTGACTCTTTGACTACCCTCATGACTCTTCAACTTCTTTACAAATAACTCATTACATAATATGATCACCTTTTATATTCCATTAATGACACTTGGAATTTCACTTATATTTACAAATAATATCACATTTTCCACATGTACCCGTGTGAGAAAAAATAGGCTAGAGATAACCTAACAAGGAAAAACTTTATGACTCCGAAGTTTGGGGAAATACCATTTTTGCAACCTCCACTTGGTGCTTCTCAATTAAGTAATCATGCAAAGCTTGGTAGTATGATATGATGTCCCCAAACTAATTGATGGTGTCTTTCTGATAACGGGCACTTCCTCCATAGCATCTTGGTATATGGTCTTGAAACCTATATCCAACTCATCCTGAAGCATGTGCATCATGGTGTTGACAATGACAGGACCACCAATTTACTTCTACATATTATGTGCGATGAGCTCCAAGTCATCCATGGTTGCCTCTCTCCTTAGTTGCTTCATGTACATGCCAATCTCTAGTCAGATTTGGTTCTTGTGTTTAGCCTCGATGAGGGAAATGATGAAGGAATACTGTGCATTATCACAATTACATCCAAAATCTCGTACAACCATGCATATGAGTTATCTATGCTAGTGATGAATGGGGCAAGCTACTCATAGTTTTGGATCATCACTCGAATTGTTGCTTTCTCCAACTCTGCCTGAGGCTTCATCATCTTTGGCAAGTGAAGCAGGGCCTCTTTGTACCACGTTGTCCACTCTTTCACATCGGCGATGATAGCATGTCCCTGAGAGTTTGAAGAAAGTTTTTTCTCCATTTTTGTAAGCCATGAACATGGAAAATTGCTTTATGCATGATGAAAAAATAGTCATAGAGCTTCTGCATGGTATTCTCAAGTGTTGATACTTCATTAAGTAACACTTTCCTCACCTCTTTCATGGTGGAAACTGCGCTCTACTCTCTGAGTTGTTCTGCCTCTTTCTTGGTTGCCTACAAGTTCTCTTCCATTTGTTCATTATTAGCTAGCAGGAACTTAACATTGGATCTTGTGGCTCCTACATAGGCCAAGGTGGCATTAGTAATGGAATTTGGATTCTTTTTTACATATCACACTATCACCCTTTCCTTCCTGAATGCAGGTGATGTGTGATCAACCAAAAAGTATTTCCTTTGTGCTTGTACAATCTTCTTCTACAACTCGTCAAATGAAATATTGTACAAATCCATAACCACATTAGCTTGCTTAGGACTGGTTCCGATACTCAAGGTGGTGGAGACTGAGAAGTGACCTTGAGTGCTCTTGGCGTAAGGTCAGTGTCTTCATTTTGTGTCTCATCCCCCAATTCTATGTATGTCACTTCAATCAGTTTCTCAATATGCTAAGCAAGCTCTCAATCCTGCATTTGTTCACCCCGTTCTTTATTTGTTGGTTGTTCTAACTCCTCCTTGTATGGACGTTATTTTCTTTGTCATCGTGCCTTTCCTTTATTCTTCCTCTTATTTCTGATTCTCTTCCCTTTTTCTCTTTTCTTAGCTCCTGCTCTTCCCTCAACTTCTTATCTATTTGCTACAACTTTTGTTCTACTTCCTATATCCTTTTCATTTATTTCTTCCTTTGCTCTTCCCTCATTATCCATTGCTCCCTCTTTGCCTCCACTACCAAAGCTTCTTTCTCAATTATAGGATCTTCTCTCATCTTGTAGCTTTTCTCATCCTCTCGGGTCTCGGACATCTTCCTCTTATCTTTGTCCTATGTTGGATTGGTTCTTATTATTTATGTTTTTATTTCTTCCTATGTTTTTGTTTTCTGTAGAGTAGCCTTCGAAGTTGTGGCTATGCTGACTAGCTCGTGGAGCTTGGATTCATTATAACAATAACCCCAAGGGTCCTCCTTGTGCCAGTGAAATGTCTCATGGATCCATGGATAATACACCTTCATACAGTGGTTCTCTCAAATATGGTGGGGATCATATGGATTGAAGTCTTTGGTGTCAAACTTGAACTTCAATATCTCCTTAGATTTGGCATTCACATTTTTCAAGCTCTTAATCTCGTATAACCCGATTCAAAAAGGAAGAGCCAGCCATGGTGCCTTCTTCCTCTTGTGTAGTCTTGATAATAACCCTGTAAAGACATGATATAAGACCTCTTTCATGACCAAATTTTCTGTGTCATACCTTAGTAGAAGATGCGGAGGCTTCTCTCTGACAAACACTCAGATGAAGGCCACTGGGTGAGGCATACCAATCTGCAATGTTAAGTACCGCCTCCATCACTTCTCGAGGCATGCAAGGTGGATCCTTCTCAAAGATCATCTTGTACAACGAGATGATAAATTGGTTAGTAAACCTTGCCGTTACTCCTCGGTAACTACAATTGGAAAACGACATGCAATAATTATTTATGGAAGTCTCTTTCGGTGTCCATGTCCAACTCATGCCAAGAAATTGTTGATGGGCACATATTGAATCCAGTAAGTATGCAAACCTATAGAATCTCACTGGCTCATCCATGGGAAGAATCTAGGCATTGGTCATATGGTCCTTAAACTAATAAGCCAACAATTTTGACCAATTCGATGGCCTTCCATCACTCACCAACTAGTCCAATATAATTACCCAACCTTAAACGAAGGTCTCAGTGCTTTCGTGACCATATATTCGGCATGCAAAGATGATCAAGAACTGGTAGGCCTTCTTGAGAATATTTATCTTGTAAATATGATTGGGTGTCTTTATGAACTTTGATGACTCTTTCACCTAGCGCTTGACTATATCTCTTGTGTTCACTTGGCTATGGGTGGCATAGAAAAGTGTGGCCATGTGCCTCACCAGCTGAGGTAAATGATACATGTAATGATAGTTCTCCTCCCTGAAGGTGACGAGCTCTATCCCGCTGGAACTCCTCAATATCATAGTATTTGGATATGTGTGTGAGGCAATCCATTTGATGATGTCCATAATGGGGAGGGTGGGGTACTTGTTGCAACATCTTAAAATCCTGACCACTAGATACTGATATAAACTTTTCGGTCCTCTTACGTATTCCTTGAAGTTCTTTGCAAAAATATCCTTGATTTTCTTCCATGTCAACTTCATGCCCTTCTCAATGAATAGTTGAGTGTCTGCATAAACTAGACACTTAACTAACACTTGTTGAACTATTTCCCCAATACTACTCTTGACTATTTCCTTTGATGCAACTCTCTTTGAGGTCATGTTAACTGTAATGGATAGAGAGATGCTCAACAATTGTTGTAGATAGAAAGGACACACATGCATACAAATGTCCACTTAAAACCAAAATCACTTCAAGACAAGACCAAAGCAGCAAAATCTAATGCTAGGAGAGATTGCACAATCCTAGTTCGTAGAGGTGGTTGGCTGCCTACTGGAACTATGCATTTCACAATCCCAACAGTTAGTGGGGGAGGCTTTCTTACTAGAACTGCACAATGCACAATTTAGTCTAGGCTCGGGCCAAGAGGGATTATGTATTATGTAGTCTCAGTGGCTAGGGCTAGGAGGCTAGCTCTTGTAAATTTGCAATGCATAGTTGGGGCCAGGACAAGGAAGCCTCAGTGCAATTCTAGAATCCAATTTTGAGACCTTCAGCTCCCAGAATGCATAGTGCGTCCAGTGGAAAGCGAGATTCTGGCATGGGAAACCTAAATCTACCCAAGAGGAGTGTGAAAATGAGTATATATCAAGGACAGTGATATTTTGAGTGAAAATCTAACTGATTCATGATGAATGCAAGTAAAAAAAGGTGTAGGAATTAATCAAACTGAAGGAAAATGAAATATGTGGAGAGAGTTGTCGTAACGGCGACCGTTAGTACAAAAACTGGGTAATGCATGCGACACTCGGGAAAGGAAATGCAAAACTTAAAACAACACTTCTACAGGCTAAAAAAAAGCTAAAGCGGCAGCACTCGTTCAACAAAACAAGTGAAACAACACTCTCATAAGCTAAACAAACAAAAGCGACAAAAAAACGACAAAAGGTTAGAAAAGAAAGACTTACCCAGAAAAGTGACTACGATTGCATCGAAGGTTACTTGGTCTCCTTGGGAATGCTAGAGCTCTAAGATAAAATGTGCAAATGATATATGGCAATTTCAATTAAATAGTTTTGGTTGATTTAGGGTTTATGACATGAAGGCCAAAAATCAAGGAAAAAGTGATACTTTGCATAATTTTTCAAAATAACTCAAATGTCTCCTTCGGGCTGTTAAAAGTAGATCTATATTTTTTAGGGATGCTTTCTTACTTTTTTCTTTTTTCATTTTTTGGGAAAAGCTACCATGCATTTCCCAGAGAGATTGCATAGTTTTGGGAAGGATTGGGAAACTCACAAGCTCATGCACTGAGAAGCTTATGAACAAGAGGCTTCTACACAATTTATGGGTTGAGTGGCTCTAGGCAACCTGTCATCTTCTACACAATTTCCCAATAAAGGTTGGATTTCAATTGGCTTTTCACAATTTTGGAGTTGAAGGCTCACTGTCAACTTGAACTACAAAATTCCCAAGAGCAAGGTTGGTTTCCCTCAAGGATTGCATAGTTCTCTAAGGCTAGCCTGGAACTGGGTGGAAACCAAGTCAAGATATCATCTTATGGGTTATATAGAAGATGCAGTAAGGAATCACAAGCCATGATGTAAAAGATAAGGCTTAATCAAAGCACAAGTACTCATTTCAGTGCAGGATGAGCTGTTGTAATTTAGATGGGAGTCTCCAAAATGAAGCATGGGAAAAATTTTGGAGGGTGGTTTTCACTGCTACAACATTGGAAACACACTAGCAGAACTCTAACTCTCTATATGGACCTTCTCTCATGTAAATTGAGTCTAACTCCTATGGAAGTATTATTCAATTGTTCGATTAGCATAGTGCCTTCACTAGCTTGAGTAAAAGATGCGGTCCATACCATTCTCTTTATCAGTAGCACACATACCAAACCAAGTCAAATTAATTTGTTTCAATTGGGGATGTAGGATATATAAATGCACAAGTAATGTAGACTATCAAAGTTTTAGTTTCATCTCTGGTGTCACTCCACTGCCAGCAGGCCTAGACAATACCCCGGCAGAGTCACTTTAGGAACACAAACATTGCTCCACTACTAGTGATCCTGCATGGTACCCTAGTGGAGTTACTTTCTTCACCTCTCTACACAAGAAGCCTTTCTCTTCTTTCGCCATTTTATTTTTCAAGAAGTGTGCATAGGCACTTATTTATGTCATGAGGTGAAAGAGGGATCCTGAATTATTGAGATCAGAAGAGGTTGTACCTTCAGAGAAGGATGTCTATGTATACCTCTAACATACTTGTTAAGGTTTTCCCCCTCTCCTTACTCTACTTGACTGAGTTGGTAAGGGTTAATTAAATATAGAAACTGATTTACTAGGCGGTAGTAGTTAAGAGTGAAAGGATCGTGATTCCACCATAAGTCTCTCTAAAAGGAACATATTTTCCATGAAGGTATCATCAACTAAAACAAATGCAAGGTTCTTATAAGGAGAGAGAATAGACAGATAACCAAGTGTTAATAGTTGTACAAGTTCCTCTTGGATTTCACCCTAGTTGTCTAAGAAGTCAAAAATGGTTTCATGTGGAAACTAACCTATAGGTGCAAAACAAACAAGACAAGGAAAGAAGAAAGACAAACAAAAAAAAAAGTAAGAAAATCCAAAAAGAAAAAAACAATAAATCAAATACTACTTCTACTCCTAAGCTACGCAGAGCATGGGCGAGCTCACGTGAAGTGATATTTCCAATGCAGCCTTTGGCACATTGGTTAAACTATGTAAGCAATAGCATGATTGACAAGAAAGATATTAAAGCATACCAACAGATAAAAAAGATAGAACAATGCAAACCAAAACATTCGAAGCTTGAATTCATCCATAGAAAATTAAATCTTGAAAGCACATGGAAGGCACTTTGTAGATGTATCATGGTGTCATGTCACATTGTGCATGGAAGACAATCATGTACACACCTTTGAACTTGGAAAATGAGTAAACATGAAGAAATAAGAAACTTTCACTTCGCAATAGTGCTTTCTATGTGTGACTCCACCAATGCATGGGTAACAAGATCCTGTGATTCTAGTGGACAATACAAAAACTGTGATATGGATTGATCTTCAATGTGAACAACAGAGTGATGAGGAGCCTGGGGAGATTCGATATATTTCTAATTAGAAGTGGAACTAACCTCAAGGCTACAAGAACTTGACATAACCATCATCTCAGGCTAAAGTGCCTCGATAGCTTGAGGGGTTTCCACTTCATCAGAATATGGATCATCAAAGATCAGTGGCTTAGAAATATCAACAGAAGGTGAATCAGAATCATGATCAAATGAATGAGTGAAAAGATCATGACATCCATGATGAGAAAATTTGATAAGAACAACGACATCCTCATGGTCTGACGAATCATAAAGACGAGGTGATGAAAAACAATAATTTTCACCCTCCATGTTTTTAGAAATATAAGATGAGAGATTGGGTGGATTTGGGCAGAAATATTTATCCTCTCCACAATCAAATGACAGACTGACATCCCACATGTTTTGTAAATGATCGAAAGTGGAAACATCCAGAGATGAATTTTCACTAGATGAAACAGAAATGGCAGAATTGCGGAAGATGTTAAGATAAAGTGGACGAGGTGCCAGAAGGAGGTTATCCTTCACCGCAAATTCTTGTTCAAAATCCCAAACATTCTCATAAAAAATAATAGCGTAGGCTGACTGTTTGACAAAAACTCCATCCACAACTTGATCCTCGTGAACATGACCTATGGAATCTGCAATGGATGACCACAACACACCAAAATCCAGAGGGTCAAAGGAACCAATGGATGGAGGTTGAGTGAATGAGACCATGTGACAACCATCAAGCTTTCATTCCAAATCTTTGTAGAAATTGAAAGCAAGTGGGGTAGGAGGAGATGGTGATAGTTCAAAACGTAGATTCAAAACTTCTCCCACCTCATCCTATGGATCTAAAGTTGTTTTATGAGAAGGGGACAGAGGGTCACCTGAGATAGCAACCTCATCTGCCTTATATTTTCAATCTCTAACATTGAGGTATGTTGGGAGAGAGTTGGAAGTTTCTAACTTGTGTGGATTCTCATAAATGTAAACAAGATATTGAAAGCTTCCCTCCAAAAAATTCCAGTTAACTTCATCTTTAGGGAGTTCATAACAGTAATGAAGGAAACAATCATGAAATTTCTCGAGAGATGCATTAGGTGATTTTTGTAATTTTAAAATTTTTCGATTGAGTTCTTTACAGTCATAGAAAACAAAAGCATAGAATAATTTTCTAAGCTTGTGATCAAAATAGTGTATAGAGGTCGTAGGAAATGAGTGACCACATTTCTTAACAGCCCCTTCAAGCGTGAAGGCAAACAACCCATAGGCAATGTCATCCAAGGGGGCACCGTGCCTTTCATAAAAGCCACCAAAGGAAATTGTATGTATGAACAGGGTTGTTATGTGATTGTCATTGCATTTTTATTGGGACAAGTTATCTATGACATCCGCTGACACATAAAAATATGCAGTGTGAGAGAAACATGTTGATGTTGTGATTAGAACATAAGTCATGAATGATGTGCAGAAATTCAAAATACACTTCAAGAGCTCAGCTTGTCATCTTTCCCTCTTTCTAGAACCAAAAATTTTGATGGTGTTGGAGCCTCCAACATTCAGGGAATCTCCTCGATAACAAGTCCCAACTAGACTTCATATCATTTGGAGTAGGAATCCATGCAATGGGTGGTAATGTAATGCGTTGAGAGTGGTAGCACACAAATATAAGTATGATAAATTTGGGTTGAAGCAAGTGTGTGACCTTACAAAGAGTCAAGTGAGATGCATGGGAGTTCTAATACATCAAGGGGAAAATAAAGTGTGCCCCTTAGAAGCTTGTAATAGTATGCAACTTGAAAGGAACACATGAGTGGAACGACACACAACCTAAAATGCAGAATAGTCCACAAATTAAAGTGATGGTTTAATCCAACAACACACATTCAACAAGATTCATACAATTGATTACAAAGTAGTTCATGAGAAAATGTGTAAGTTAAATAACATGCATTGCTAAAGCAACCAAAATAGTCCAACTACAATAAAAACATATGCATGAAATCATGTTGATTCTATTATTATTATTATAAGTGAAAGTTCCATCCATACATACACCATTGATGGCCACTAGCCCTAATAGTGGAACATTACAATCAAGAACACATGCTCCTCCAAAGAAGTATACTGATTTACATTGTGGACAAGCCAAGGCTCGTCACAATACTCTCAATCATTTTCTAAGCCTAAGAATAGCCAAAATCTTGGCTCCAAAAATCTTGTGCTATGAGTTATGAGGTTTTATTTATAACACAGGGTGGACTGACCCTTGACATTCCCATTTCTGACTCTTTAACTAACCTCATGACTCGTCAACTTCTTTACAAATAACTCATTACATAATATGTTGACCTTTCATTTTCCATTAATGATACTTCGAATTTCACTTACAATGTATT
This sequence comes from Pinus taeda, assembly GCA_000404065.3. Classification (NCBI taxonomy): domain Eukaryota; kingdom Viridiplantae; phylum Streptophyta; class Pinopsida; order Pinales; family Pinaceae; genus Pinus; species Pinus taeda. Next base: position 60,771 of record APFE031471995.1, read on the forward strand.
TACAAATAATATTACATTTTCCACATTACCCATGTGAGACAAAGTAGGCTAGAGATATCTTGACAAGACAAGACACTATGACTTTGAAGTTTGGGGAAAGGCCAACTCGATAACCTCCACTCAATGCTTCTTGGTCACATACTCATGCTAAGATTGGTAATATGGGATGATGCTACCAAACTGCTTGGTGGTGTCTTTCTAATAGTAGACTCTTGCCTCCATAGCATCTAGGTATATGGTCTTGGAACCTGTATCCAAATCATCCTGAGCATGTCAAGCATGGTGTTGACCATGATAGTACCACTAATGTACTTCTACATGTTATGTGCGTTGAGCTCCAAGTCATCCATGGTGGCCTCTCACCTTATCTACTCCATGCACTTGTCAATCTCTTGCCAAACTTGGTTCTTGTGTTTATCCTTGGCGAGGGAACTGATTGAAGGGATCCTATGCATTATTGCCATGACATACAAAATCTTATACAACCATTCATATGAGGCCTATATGGTGGTCACGAATGGGGTGAGATGCTCTTATTTTTGGATCAACATCTGGACCTTTGCTTTCTCCAGCTCTCCCAGAAGCTTCATCATCTTTAGTAGGTGAATCAAGGCCCCTTTGTACCACATTGTTAGCTCTTGCACATGGGCAATGGCAACATGTATGTCCCTAAGAGTTTGAAAAAACATTTTTCTCTTCTATTGTAAGCCTTGTGCATGGACATTTTCTTTATGCAGGGTGAAGAAACCATCATAGATATTTTGCATGGTAGTCTCAAGTGTTGATACTTCATCAAGTATCGCTTTCCTCATTTTTTCCATGGTGGAAACTGTGCTCTGCTCTTTGAGTTGTTCTTCCTCTTTTCTGGTTGCCTACAAGTTCTTTTCCATTTATTCATTCTCGTCCAGTAGGAACTTAACATTAGAGCTTGTGGCTCCTGCATAGGTTGAGGTGGCAATAGCAGTTGGATGTTTTTTGACATCTTACACTCACCCTTTCCTTCTTGAATGCAGGTGACGCGTGACCATATGGAAAGTGTTTCCTCTGTGCATGTACAACCTTCTTTTGCAACTTTTTTAATGAAATATTTTACACATCCATACCAAAATCATCATCAAGGATAACATCATCTCCTTACTCACTTGGGACAAACTCTGACACTAGAGGTGACCTTGGGTGCTCTCAGCATAAGGTCAGTGTCTTCATTCCTTGGCTCATCTCCCAACTCCATCTCTATCACTTCAATCAGTTGCTCAATCTACTAAGCAAGCTCCCAATCATGCATCCGTTCACCTTTTTCTTCAGCTGCTACCTATTATGACTCCTCAACCTATATGGATGATGTTTGCTCTATCATCACACCTTGCCTTCCTTCTTCCTCATATTTCTACTTCTATTCCCTTTCCCTCCTTCTTAGCTCCTGCTCTTCCTTCAACTTCTTCTCTATTTCCTACAACTTTCATTATGCTTCCTCTAGCCTTTGCTTTTCTTTCTTTCTTCACTATGCCATCTTTATCCATTGCTCCCTCTTTTATTCCACTTCCAAAGTTGCTTTCTCAATGATAAGATCTTATCTCCTCTCTTAGCTTTGCTAAACCTCTAGTTTCTCGGAAATATTCCTCTTTTTGTTTTCCTATGTTGGATTGTTTCTTATTGTTGTTGTTTTTGTTGCTTCCTGCCTTGTTTCTACCTACATAGTAGCCTTCCCAGTTGTGGCTATACTGACAAATTTTTGGAGCTTGGAGTCATTGTAAAAGAACCTACAAGTTTCCTCCTCATGCTAGTGAAATGTCTCATGGATCCATGGATAGTACACCTTCACATAGTGGTTCTTGCAAATACTATGGGGATCATATTGATTGAAGTCTTTGGTGCCAAACTCAAACTTCAATATCTCCTTAGCTTTGGCATCTACATCTTTCAAGATCTTAATCTCGTATAACCCGAATCACAAAGGAAAAGCAGGCCATGGTGCCTTATTCTTCTTGTGTAGTTCTAATGATAACCCTGTGGAGAGATGATATGAGACCTCTTGCATGACCAGCTTGTTTGTGGCATACCTTTGTAGAACATGTGGAGGCTTATCTCTGCTAAACACTCAGATGATGGTGCCACCGGGTAAGGTACACCAATATACAATTTTAAGTATTGCCTCCATCGCTTCTTGGTACATGCAAGGTAGATCATACTCAAAGATCAGCTCGTACAATGAGATGACAAAATTGTCAGTAAGCATTGTCATTACTCTTGAATGGTTGCAATTGGAAATCAACTTGTATTAAATATTAATGGAAGTCTCTTTCAGTTTCCATGTCCATTTCATGCCAAGAAACTATTTTTTTGGCACATATTATATCTAGTAAGTATGCATACATGTAGAATCTCACTTTCTCATCCTTTGGCATATTTCGGGCGTTGATCACATGGACTTTCAACTTATAATCCAACAAATCCAACCAGTTGAATGGCCTTCCATCACTCACCAACTGGTCCAATACAACTACCCAACCTTCATAAAAGGTCTTGGTTCTTTCTTGACCATGTATTTGGCGTGAAAATTCTATTAAGAATGCATAGGACTTCCTGAGAGAATTTTTCTTGTAAACATGATTGGGTGTTTGTTTGAATTTTGACGGCCCTTTCACCCATCACTTGGCTATATCTCTCATGTTCACCTGGTTATTTGCCATATAAAAGTGTGTCCATGCGCCTTGTCGGCTAAGGTAAATGATACACATGATGATATTTCTTTGCCTTGAAGGTAACAAGATTTATCCCACTAGCATTTCTCAGTGTCATAGTCTCTGGATTTGTGTGTGAGACAATATAATTGATGATGTCCACACATGGGAAGGCGGGGTACCTGCATGAAACCTTGTAAAATCCTAAGCGTTGGATACTAATATAAACCTGTCAGTCCTCTAAGTCTTCCTTGAAGTCCTTTGCAAAAATATCCTTGATTTTTTGCCAGGTCAACTTCATTCTCTTCTCAATAAACAGCTTAGTGTATGCATAAACTGGCAAGTTATCTAACACCTACTCAACTAATTCCCCAATACTACTCTCGACAATTTCCTTTGATGCAGCTTTCTTAGAGGCCATGTTAAATGTAATAGCTAGAGAGATCCTCAAAATCTATTGTACCTGGAAACGGAGAGGGTACTCATGGCATGAAAATGTCAGCTTAAACCCAAAATCACTTCAATGTAAGACCAAAGTAGCAAACTAGGTTAATGCTAGCATATATTGCGCAATCTTGGTTCACAGAGGTGATTGGCTACCTACTGGAACTGTGCATTGCATAGTCCTAGTAGTCAGTGGGGGAGGCTTGCTGCCTGGAAATGTGTAATGCATATTTCATTTTGGGCACAGGCCAAGAGGGACTACGTATTGTGCAGTCTCAATGATCAGTGATGGGAGGTTGGCTCCTAGAATTGTGCAATGCACGGCTGGGGCCAGGTGAAGGAAGCTTCTGTGCAATTGCAAAATCCAAGGTTGAGGCCTTGAGATCCCAGAATGTGTAGTGCATTCAAGGGAAACCAAGATCCAGGTAAGGGAAGTCGAGATCTACAGAAGAGGAATGTGAAAATGAGAAGATCTGAAGGATGGTGAGATGCTGAGTGAATATTTGACTAAGTGATGTTGCATGAAAGTAAAACAAGTGCAAGAATAAATCAAACTAAAGGAAAATTAAATATGTGGAGAGAGTCACCGCAACAACAACCGTTAGTGCAAAAATTGGGTAATACATGTGACACTCGAGAAAGGAAATGGAAAACTTAAAGCAACACTTCTACAAGCTAAAACACCAACATTCATTCAAAAAAACAAGTGAAACAACACTCTCACAATCTAAACACACATAAGCGATAGAAAAGGCAGAAAAGACTAGAAAAGAAAGACTTACCTAGAAAAGCGACTATGATCTCACCATAGGTTCCTTGATCTCCTTGGGAATGCAGGAACTCCAAGATCAAATGCAAAAATGAGCTATGGCAGTGTTGATTAAATAATTTTGGCCAATTTAGGGATTAATGACACAAAGGCCAAAAATCAAGGAAAAAGTGACACTTGACGACAGTTCCAAAATAACTCAAGTGTCTCATCTGGCTTGCTAAAAGTAGATCCACATTTTCTAGGGATTCTTTTTCACTTTTTTTATTTTTTTATTTTTTGTGAAAATTTTCCATACATTTCTCAGAGAGATTGTGCAATTCTTGTAAGGACTGGGCAACTCATTGGCTCATGCCCTGAGAAGCTTCTAAGCAAGAGGCTTTTGCATAATTTTTGGGTTGTGAGTCTTTGGGTTGCCTCTTAGGATCTGCATAATTTCCTACCTAAAGGTTGGATTTCAGCTAGCTTTGCACAGTTTTAGATTTGAAGGCTCACTGTCAGTTTGAACTGCACAATTCTTGAGAGAAAGGCTAGTTTCCCTCAAGGATTGTGCAGTTCTCTAAGGCAAGCCTAGAACTGGGTGGAAACCAAGTCAAGAGATCGACTTGTGGGTTAGATAGAAAATGCAGTAAGAAAACACAAGTCATGATGCAAAATTTGAGGCTCAATAAAAGCATAAGTACATGGGTCAGTGCGGGTTGAGTTGTTGTAATGTAGAATGGAAGCTCCAAAATGAAGCATGGGAAAAATTTTGGAGGGTGGTTGTAGCCTCTGCAACAGAATGCTAGTATAGAAAGTACAAGAAACCAAATAGGGTACAATGGATCAATATCAGCTTGAGAAGTTAATCTATTGAGATAAGGAATTTGATTCACTAAATAACTCAAGCATTCACAGAACTCCACAAGTTAGCTTGTGCCAAATCTAAAATATTTAGCAGCAAAATGTCCACAAGAAATACTAGGAGTTGATTATTCTCCAGAGTATTTTACAAATGTGACTCTTTCGATCGATGATAATATTCCTCATAATAATTAAAATAATCAACTTCTTATCTCTATGCTTCCATGAAAGGTATACATTTCAATATTGGGCTTGATGCAAGATATTTACATGAATATGAATTTACCGAAGCGAAATTCTCTATCTTATCAGAAACTAAATCTTGAAAGTTAGGAAAAATGTCTTTGAAATACCAAAAATATTTCAAGAATGAGTTTGCATCCATTGAAATAATATGGAGGAAAGAGTTCTGCGATAAAATCCAAATCTAACCTAGTGTGGGGACCTCATCAGGATTGTGAGAACCTAACATAACCATCAACCATATTTATTTGAAGTGTTTTGACCCCCTGACAAGCCTCAGCACTTTTAAATTTTGGGTAATTGCATTATGAGAGTTGGGTGATATCATGAACTACATACAAATAGCTAGTATCAATTATAAAAATATCACCATTGTCTAGATGGAAACCATATACATCATTGATTTGATCGAATTTTACAACCTAAACAAATAGATTACTCAAGTCATAGTTGCTTCTGATTGCACATCTAAGGATGTATAGAGTAGAGAAATTTCATGAGCCACCTGACTCCAAAGAATTATGAAATATTGGAATTTTCAAAGCATGGGATGGATGCTTGATGATTTGATTTCTTCTTTTTTCATCATGGATCACCTCACTGTCTTGTGTCAATTAAAAATTCAACTCATCTTATTGTGCATATTTTCATCACATATTAATTCATTACAAGAAGTAGGACATAAGGGACAATTATTTGAAGAATAAGTGTCCATAAAATAACCTTCTTTGAGTAGAAATGATTCTATATTTAAAACTTTCAAATCAAAGCCTTCTTGAGAAATCAAAAAATTAGTCAGTGTACCTAGGCATCCATTGTCATGTACACTAGCGAAATCATTGTTATCGGGATGGTGGTTTCTCAAGGATTTTGATTGATTAAACATATTGATTTCGTTTGCTCGATTTCCGAGATCACAATATTCTAAATCATCTAAGAATGAAGAAACATCATCTTGACACGGAGGATTTTGAAAGAGAAGAGAGATTAAAATCATCTACACACTCTTGTCCCCCTACTTGTGGAATTTGACCATTGTGCTCCTAATCACCATTTGGACCAATAGATTGAAAATCAAGAGTATCTAAAGAACTAGCTGGTGAAGAAGATTGATCAAGTGAATTAGGGAAAAAAGAATATGAAATGTATATAATATAGGATAGCATGTATTCCTTGAAGAAACAAAACTTTTAATTATGTTAGATTCAAGATTTCAGTTATGTACATTAATGTGATCTAGGGGAATCAAGGGACTAGTCTTCACCTTAGGTTGCTTGTATAGGTTATGGAATTCCAAGTTTTCTCGTATATAGTGTTGCCCATGAAGATAAAATGCAGGAGGGATAGATGGATCATCAATTCGACCTTCATATTTCTTGACTCCAACATCAATACAAGAAACTACTTTATTTGGTAATGAAAAACGAGGAGGATAGGGAACAAAAGGGAGAGTAGGTTCCTCCTTTGAAATTTTGAGTGTCCCAAGACCGAGATAAGTGTTGGCATTATGGCACAGGTTTGGGGCTATGGCACAAGTGTTGTCCTTGATGGCAACCTTCTTTAGTAATAGATCTCAGTTTGGAAAAAGACATATACACAGGTTCATCTAGACGAAGGCGCGTATACACGTGGGTTATATATTACAAAAGCGCGTATATGTTGGAGATCATTCTTTTGGTCCATGGAAATTAGATCTTGGAACTTGAACCTATGTTTTGGACCATGGCATCTCGTCAAATGTGTCGATCCCTAGTTTTGGGTTCATGGTATTGAAATGTTATGGTTTTGGACCATGGTATTGGGGAAGGCCTAAGACTATAAAAGAGGAAGGAGATCTTGTGACAAAGGATGATCTGTATGATTATTGAAGGTATGATAAAGTGCTAGAGCTGGTATATTGGGTGGTGATGCAGATCTGGATCTGAAGGAAGGAGGAACCTTAGCGCAAAAGGAAGGATAAGTTCTATTCATGGGTCATAATCTTTAAGCCTAAAAGATAGTATCTTTGTATGATTTTGATCTGCTAGATGTGGCGCATGTCTGATCTATAAGTCTGATAATCTGGGTTAATTAGTGATTGAATATATGGAGGAGTACGTTGTCTTTTATAGATCTGTACGCAGGTTCAGTGAAGCGAAGGCGTGTGTACACGCAGTTTAGGTGAATTAAAGACGCGTATACGCAGGTTGTTACATACGCAGATGCGTATGCTCGCAAGTTGCAGACTGTTGAAATTGCGTATATTCTTTAAGTTGTGATCTAGCTATTTCTGCTTATTGTTGCTTTGTTCTGGGTTTTGTTGTGTGGTTTCTAGCACTGAGTTTGGGTACAGCTCGCAAAGAAGTATCTACTTGATTTCAGATCTGGTTGGTGAAAAGGAGTTTGGTTGATGAAGAATTTCTTGATGATTGTTTGATGTTCATGGATCCATTCTGAAAATTGATGAAACGCGGTCCCTGGAAGAAAGAGAAGGTTGTATCCTTCTGTAGGCCATCACCTACGTACTAGTATCTTGGCTAGTACAAGAGCTAAAGGGGGTTGTAGCTCCCTTCCAGGAGAAGCTAGAAAACGAGAGAGAGTTGTAGCTCTCTGCAGGTTGCAGCCTGCGTACTGGTAAAGGACTACACCAGTGCATTGTAAAAAAAAGTTTCTAATTTAAAGAAAGATAGAGACGAATTGCAGCAGGTGGTTTTCACCCACATTGGGTTTCCTCCTTATATCTGGTGTTCTTATGTGTGATTGTCTTTCTTCTCTGTTTTACTATCTCTGGTTACTGGTTATTTGATGCTGCATCTCAGATTAACAAACATCATCTAAAAGTTTAAGTAAATTAATAGTTTGCTCTGTGTACGCGGGTTCACTTCTGAATAGTTGCGTATATACGCGGGTTGAATTAACTGAAGTAGCGTATACATTTTGGTTTTTGAAAAGGATTATTTGACTTGATAATACTGATTCACCCCCCCCTCTCAGTATTATTTCCAAAAATTGGTATCAGAGCAGGTCCTTCTGAAGAAGCTTGACCGCTTGAAGGAAGATCTTTCATCATGAGCAACTACGAGAGGGAAGCATCTATCAGGCCACTAGTTTTTGATGGGAAAAACTTCGTATATTGGAAGGTAAGAGTTACTGCCTATCTTCAATCTCTGGGTACTGAAGTATGGGACATCATAGATACAGGGTATACTTTTCTAGCATCAACTCCCACAGATCCGGCTGAAAAGAAGAAATATGAAACGAATGCAAAGGCGGTCAATACTCTTTTGGGATGCCTATCACAATCTGAATTTGTCAAAGTCATGCAGTATAAATCAGCTAAGGAAATATGGGACAAGATTGTTCTGAGCTATGAAGGAGATGAGCAAGTAAAACGAGCAAAACTTCAAACCCTCAGAATTCAGTATGAAAATCTCAAGATGTACAATGATGAAAGTGTGGCTAACTATTTTCTTCGTGTAGATGAGATTGTTAATTGCATGAAAAATTTGCGTGAAGAAGTAAAGGAGGATGTTGTAGTTGAAAAAATTTTAAGATCTTTGTCCCCTAGGTTTGAATCTAAAGTTTCAACTATAGAAGAAAAGGAAAAGCTTCAAGATCTTAAAATGTCACAGTTGCATGCAATTCTAACTGCTTATGAAATGAGGAAAGGAGGACCATCAGACAAGAGAGAAGCTGCCTTCAAGGCTTCTGGCAAAGGAGACTACTATGAGTCTGGACACATATCGGAAGAAGAAGAGGAATCAAATTTTGTCAAAAATCTTCAACGGGGCACTGGACGATTCAGAGGTAAGTTACCATTCAAATGCTTTGCTTGTGGAAGAGTAGGTCACTATGCTACAAAATGTCCTCACAAGGATAAGATTGACAAAGGGAAGGAACCTGTTAGATGGAACAGGAAACAGAATGCAAATAAGAAAAGCTACTACACTCATGAAGATAGTGATGGACTATCTAATAGCGATGAAGATGAACAAGGTAATCGTTATAAACTTTTAATGGCCTTTGAAGATGAAGATTATATGGATGCTATAGATGTGGACAAACTTTATGATGAGATTTTTAATCTCAAGCGATGTTTATAAGAAAGAAATATGATCAATAATACTCTGCAAACTCATCTGGATGAAAAAGAAAAATATCTTGAGAAATTAGAATGTGAAATTGTTGGCCTTAGAAAAGAAATTAAGAATACAAAGGCTCTTAATCTTAAATTTGTTAAAGGATCTGAAACTCTGGATGAGATTATCAGTGTGCAGCGTTCTCCTCTAATCAAGACAGGTCTGGGGTATAATGGAGAAACATCTCAAGCTTCCACCTCTAAAAGTTATCTTGATGCAACTAGATTGAGTGAGAAATGGCCTAATAGAAGTCATCAGGTAAATCAGGGACAGCTTTCTTCAAAGACTAACAAAGACTATCAAGAAAATCGGGGGCATGCTACCTTAAGGACAAACAGAAGCTACAATCAGCCACATGTAAAATCTTCCCAATTTTCTTCAAGAATGGATGGTAGTAGAACTAAAATCGGTTGGATGATAGTCGCAGGAATTTCTTCAATGGCCAATGTTTCTCTTGCCATAAATTTGGTCACAAAGTAGCTCAATGTGTTGCCTATAAGACTATCATGACTAGAGAAGCTCAAAAATAGAGAATTATGCAACACAGAAGTATGCCTGAAATCATGAAGAGGACCTATAACAACTTTTCTGCCCTTGAAAATGAAATTGAATGTTCTATTTGCAATAATTTTGGTCATGAAGATTCTGAATGCAGGAGCAGATTTTGGAAGTGTTATAGCTCCAAATCTCACCAGTATGGTTTGTGATGCTTCAGCCATGGCCTAGGGCAACCCCTCCTTCCAGACCTGGTCATATATCTAAAAAACAGTGTTTTATTCCCTGTACGCGACATTGCATTGAGTTAAACGCGTGTATACGCGGGTTCATACATACCTAACCCGCGTATATGTATTAAAACACTTAAAAAATATAAAAATTCCTTATTTTCGAGCGGAGATCGCGGGTTTTACCTGCTGATCACCTGTTAGTGCCCGTGGCCTCAACTGTCCCCAACCAATTCCTAACTAAAAAACTACTTTGGAGTTGGTATAAAAAGACATCAAGGGGAAGGCCTAAGGAGGAGAAATCATTGAGCAAAGTTATTATACTGAGTTTTTTATCCCCCCTGATCAGGTCTGAAGACCCTTGTGCCTTCTGCACTTCCCCCATCTTGTACAGGAAACCCTTGTTTCCTTTCTGTTTGGATGTTCATTCTTTCCCATCACATCTTGGAGAGAGTAATGGAAGGTGACCTACTAGTGGCTTGAGGCGGGACGGATCCAGAAGGAGGCTGAGCTTGGAGCCTGCAGAAGCAGATTCAGGTGATATTGCTCTTTTCCATATTGTTTATTTATCTAATAAAGAAACACGTCTTGTTCCCGAAACGCTTCTTTCTTTGTGTTAATGATATTTATATGTGAAGTTCATACTTGAATAGATGTTTACAAGTTTGTAACTAACTCATTTCATATAACATAAAGATCATTTTTTTTATGTAAAATCTTGTCCATATACTGTTGTAGCTTGTGGAATTGTGGTTTTTACAGGACCAAGGAGCGGAAGGGAAGTGAAGAAGGGTTTGCACCCTTGAGTAACTACCCAAACGTAGGACCTCAGGTATGCCCCTCTCACCCTAGAAGTAGTTATTTATAGCATAAACGGTTGTGTGTGTGTGTGTTTCTTAACTTAGATAATTTTTAGTTTGCTAAGGTTTCACCCAAGAACCTTAGGGGATAATTTCCCGCAACAGAACTGGCGACTCCACTGGGGAACAACATTCTTGTTGTTCCTTGTTGGGTGTTTGTCAAGCCTGTCAGGGCTCAGTGACTTGCTGGCTTATTGATTATGTTTTGTCTGTTTCTGATTTTATAGTTTGACCAGTTTCTGGAATTTTCTTTTTTATTTTTCTTGAAAAGCTGCATACACACTGATTTTCTTGGTTACAGAAGCATATACACGCTTGTTGCCTAAAGTAAACCCGCGTATACGCAGGTTTCCTCAGGAACAGTAGCGTATACACGCATTCTGCACTAAGTGCAGTCGTGTATACTTAGCAATTTTCAAGATTTATAAACTTT